>JAIUZE010070305.1:0-96426 GCA_022085475.1 Heliosperma pusillum
CTTTTTTAAAAACTATGTCTGTATGGAATTTCGTAACTTTGGAAAAACATATGATTGTATAGAATTTAGTCAATGAACTTTGGGAGGTGTCATTTCTGGAGGTACTCACTGTGTAATCGTCTGAAGCGGTGGCGATCATCCCAGGTTCATGTAGGCTCCTGTGGGAGACAATGAATGTTGTCATTGTCGAGAACAAGAGATAACATTTTATAAAATGAAGAAAAGATACAGTTTCAATGTCACTGAAGAGCGAAGAAGTACCAGTCAACTGCAGTAACTTCTTTTTCATGACTTGCCAAAGCCATGGGATCTCGGTCAGGGTTGTTTACCTGGTTCAAAAGAGCATTTTTTAAGTCCAGGTACTTAATAGGCAAAACAAGTTAAAGTGTAAGCGGAACTGAGATGGAGTTTAAACCTGCCATATGTATGCATTTCCGTCTCCAGAACCACTCAGTAAATGAGTTGCATCAGGGCTGATAGAAGCCTGCAACAAATACCAACCAAAGTTAAGTAAAAAAATTTGGTGAAAACATAACTTGTCAGGCATTTGGACATGCACAGTTGGATGCTTTACCTTCACAAAAAATGATCCAATTTTACCGCCTGTAAAGGAACTGATTGGACCTTTGTCAAGTTTCAGAACATTGTACAGATATATTCTGGAGGAAAAACAATCACAATAATTAAACGACTAAATCCAGGAAATGCTCAGAGTAAGATTTTATTACAATCAGCTTTGTGAATACCTGTTGTCAGTACAAGAAGCAGAAATCAACAGTCCATTTTCGTCTTGGGATAAGCTGGTTACACCATGTGCTCTTCCATTCTGCAAAGTGTTGTACAGTTAAATTGAGGAAAAAATAGGAGAATATGTGATGTTTCAGCAGATAATGTGCAGAAGAGTAGCGAATACAAGTGGGAAAAGAACTAACTGTATCTGTTGTAGGTTCCTGGTGAGGAGAAGCATGAGTAGAACGTTTTCGTAGGTTTCTCGTGTCCCAGAACTTTACAGTGCTGCACGGAACCAATAAGAATTAAAAACCGGATCGATGCAGGTAAGAAATTCAACATTTACATGCAATGGTCAAATAAGAGAACACAACTTCTGATGAGACCATCTCAAAGGATATAAATTGCTTACAGCAATATTGAAAGTACCTGTCAAATGCTCCAGCTGTGGCGACAGAGATTTCATCTTTGAGATAAAGAACTGAAGTAACAGTCATCAAGGCTGCCTGAAATCAAGAAGGAAAAAAATTAGACCGAAAACAACAGCAATTTACTGCATAGACTAGTATTTTTCTGAGAGAGTACAAACCTTTCCCTTAACAAATCGTTTTCTCTTAGCTGAGGTATGAGCTCCATTTACCTGTTCAGTTGACCTACAAGAAATAATAAAACCAGTTACTCCATACTTCTTACAGATGTTTCTGCAAAAATAGTCATGCAGAGAAACCGATGTAAATCCACTTACATCATCCACATCTCGTTTTGATGCTTACATCTCAGGTCCCATAGTGCAAAAGACCCGTCCCTTGAGCCAGATACAACAATATCTATTCCGAAATCAAAAACCAAAGATTATTACTCAATGACCACTCAAGGCATCATAGTACATAAGCAATTAAAGCCAAGAGACAGTGAGCCAACATTTTCGCTTACCAGTATTTGTAGGGTGAGAGCATATAGATTTGACACTACCAGTATGACCTTTCAACACGCCAGTGCATTTCTTTTGCTCTACATCCCATATCTTAACCTGCCATGAAATAGGGGAGGCCTGTTAGAACTACTTTTATAATGTAACAAGTTAACCCCTGTTGCACCTACTAGCCCGTCACTCCTATTCCACCTACATAGCTCGGCATCCTATTGTTGTTTAGTAGACTAATCTTACATCCTATTGTGAGACCATATCATTGTGTAATAGTATGAGAAAACTAAAAATTTTATTTTCATCAAATTCAAAAGTAAGCGCTCTAAATCTTTTACATGTAAAATTTTAAGCCTCGTGTTAAAATTTTGCAGTGCTTTGATGAGCATCACTTCGCCTACAAAGCACATACTTAATCATCCTAGACTTCTCAAAACAAATAGCTACCTTCTAGGTACACTCCTTTCACCTAATATGCCAAATGTTGGAAGGATATTAGTGACTTACTAGATGATCGGCTGACGCTGTCAAAATTGTAGAATCACCCTGCACACGAAAAGTTCAATCATGTCAAATTCACAGTCTCTATAATCAATATGTCATCCAAAATGCAAATTTCTGATCATATAGAATCAATTTAACATAGACGTTTCTACAAGCTCATTTTATAACCTATGATTCATCAAAACTCAACCAATTTATCTTCGAAAAGGTAAGTAAATAATGCCAGTATAGATCATACTCACCTTGATCCAACATAGATCATAAACAGAATTATTGTGTGCAATCCAACTCGAAACAATCGCTTTCTCTGAAACCATCAAACAAACACAACAATACCCAACTCCCATTAGCTCAATCACATAAATTTTCACCTAAAATCCAAAGCATTAATAATTCCGTAAAATTTTCACTGTAAAAGCAAACCTGCATTTTCTTGGTTGGTTGCTGAAGCCTTGAGCTTTGATCGAGTATCGTATAACTTCAAATACCCTTCCTCATCTGTCACTCCTAATATATGTGCATTCCCAATTGTCTGCAAACATTACACATTTTCAACTAAATGACCAAACCCTAGTAACTAAAACCCGATAAAAATCCAGCTACAGGTGAGTTCACAATTTCTCACTAGCTAACCCTAATTTATAGGCGGAATTTTGATTTAAAAAATCACGGCCATCTCTGATTTCCAGTCAATTGTTTATTTAATCGAAGGTAAACAAGTTATTTTGGACGGAGGGACTAATTTATCGAAAAAAACAATATCGGACCTAATTTATCAAGTCTAGTAAATCCACTACTACAATTTCTCACTACCTTACCCTAATTTTTCGACGAAAACACAAACCTTAGCAAAGAAATGTAGTATTTTAATCAAAGGTAAACACGTTATTAAGACGGGGAGAGTACAAAAATTAGAAAGACGATATGAAACCTTAGCGAAGGAGACGGCGAGAGGAGGAGTCGGAAACCCATCATGTAAGCTGGAAATGCCTCGACTACAACTAGGTTCGTCATTTCGAGGATCAAACGAGGTGTTGTAAGTAAAATAAGGCCGCTTTCGACCTGAAAAAATAAATGGAAACAAATATTAAAATATTATTGGAATAATTGAGATTACGAGTCGAGTCACAATAACTCCGTCTTAACCAGTAGGCTAAAAGAGATGGGGTACTCCGGACGTACCTTTGAAACCGTGGAGTTCTCGGGATTTGATGTCGTGGAGGATTGATTGGGAGTTGTAGATTTCCATTGTAATTGAGAAATGTAGAGATTTGGGGAAGGATAGAGAGATGAGAGAGAGAGAGAGAGAGAGAGAGAGAGAGAGAGAGAGAGGTATTTGGAGGGAGAAGGAGGGTGGTGTTTTGAGGAGGGAGGGAGGAAGGGAGTAGGCGGGATGGGAAAGGTGAAGTGTACTGCGGAAGTGTTTTGAATGGCGGGAATGTATGTTTTTTGAATTTTTCACTTTTGGTGAAAATCAGCCGCCTATTTTGCCTTTTCCACAATGACGAGTGCTCAGGCCTCTGGTCTCGGGCCCGGCCCGGCCCGGCCCGGCCCATCTATAGGGTCGCCCCATATGTGGCATGCTTGACTTGTGCCACGCCCGGCCCGACCCAACGCCTACCTCTGGCTGTGGCCGGGTCTAGCTCACTCGACCCGTCCTCAACCCTAACCCACCCCTTTTACCCTACCTTGAGTTGGTTAGGTACATCTTCATTAGGTCCGTCGCGGCGCGGCCCAACCCTCCCTATACCTCAATTTGTGCTCGGGTTGAGGCTCGACTCGAGCTCGCCTACACGTTTGACCACTCCTATTATGTACTATGATTTTTGTAAGGCATTGATAGAACCACTTGAACTCGCGGCTTTAATTACTAGAATTGACACTTACAATGATAATTTTAATTACTAAAGTGTGACAATACATACCTTCACCATGTTATCTAAAGTTAAATAAAAATTATTATCAGCGTTTGTTTAGCTGCTTTAGTGTATCGATCACACACTCTCCATGATCACACTTTTCATTGACTTACTTTATTCATGAAGTCCTTTTGGTACCTTTGGAGCTTCCGCGTACATTGGCACCAACAACCTCCACCTACCCCGACAAACATACGTTGTGTTCACCATCCCACATTCTAAACTTTCGTCGTTGCTAGCATGTCCATCCTCCTCTGACTCACGCTGTAACACCCGCAAATGTACCCTATTTTTATAGTAAAAATATTTTACGGATACTTTTCCGCGAAATTTAGGTTTAGTTTAGAATTTAATTTCCCGTGTCAAATTTAGAATTTCCGAGTTCGTATTTGGATATTACGCGAGATTTCAAGTGCATCCCGTCTTAAGTCGTCTTTGACTTTTTCTTGACTTTTCCACTTACTCACCTTTCTTAGGCCCTGTTCTTTTGGACTTAAACTCAGCCCCTTTAAGTTCAGTTCAGCTCCTATAAGTTCAGTTCAGCTCCTATAAGTTCAGTTCAGTTCAGTTCAGCTCCTATAAGTTCAGTTCAGCTCCTATAAGTTCAGTTCAGTTCAGCTCCTATAAGTTCAGTTCAGTTCAGTTCAGCTCTTATAAATTCAGTTCAGTTCAGAAAAATTCAATTCTTACAAATTAAGTTCAGAAAAGTTATACGGAATATATTATTTATGAAAACCGATATAAAAAAATTTGACATTAATTAGTGGAATGACATTTGGTCATTTGAAAAAAAGGTGGGTGTTAAAAAATATGCCCCGAATGTCACAAAAGTATCAAATGTTTATTATTGTTTTATACATTCACACTTCATAAAGATGCATACTCTTAGAATACCTATTATACAACATGACGTGAATATTCAAGGAACAGTAGATTTGGGCATGTTTGATGATAAGCGGAAAAAAAACCATGTTAAAGGTACGAAACAAGATAGTAAAAAACATTTGGCGAGGGAATAAATTCGTTGTTACGAGTGATAGTGAAGATAAAGAAGAAAGTGATGAGGAAGATGATGATATGGAAACAGATGGTTAGAAAACGATGTAATATGTGATTTATTTATTTTTATCGTAATGTAAACGTAGTAATCTATTTGAACAAACCAATGTACATAAATCGGAATTATGTTATTATCTTACCTTATGTTTTAGAGTATACTTTTTTTTTTATGACAGTCCTTTCCAAAAAATAAAGATACAGATAAAGTCGATGTCAACGTAGTAATATATTTGAACAAACCAATGTATATAAATTGGAATTATGTTATTATCTTACCTTATGTAATAAAGTTCAGTTTAGTAAATTTTAGATTTTATAAATTTTATTCAATTAATTAAAATTAAGTTCAGAAAAGTTCAGATCCTATGAGTTTAGTTCAGTTTAGTTCAGCTTCTATAAGTTCAGTTCAGCTCTTATAAGTTCAGTTCAGTTCAGCTCCTATAAGTTCAGTTCAGTTCAGCTCCTATAAGTTCAGTTCAGCTCCTATAAGTTCAGTTCAGTTCAGTTCAGCTCCAATAAGTTCAGTTCAGCTCCTATAAGTTCAGTTCAGCTCCTATAAGTTCAGTTCAGTTCAGTTCAGCTCCGATTCAGCCCAAAAGAACAGGGCCTTATACTCCCTCTTAAACCCTAACCTAATTCACTCACACAACTCAACTCTTTCTTCTTCTCTAAGAAAACCCCATAAAACCTAGTTTCCATTTCTTCCAGGCTTAGAATCGTCATAACTCGTTCATTTCTCGCTCAAATTCACGTAAGTTCGTCTTATTCTTCCCCTCTTATCTTCCTCTGTCCGTATTGGTAATAAAATTACCGTCTTTCTCGCTTTTCAAACTTTCCGCCTTTCTTAAGGTGAAGAATATTCATCTTTTATTAACTATTTGTAGATAGAGACCTTCAAGATCCTGACAAAGACTACTTCTTGATTGAAGAAGACCTTGACGCGGAGTGAAGACGCAAAAAGGTAACGGTGAAGGGTTACTCGATATCATTTACGTGTTTTATGTGTTTTCTAGGTTAGTAATCGTAATTAGAGTATGATTGGTAAGCTTAGAAATCGTATTGATGATGATACTTATTGTTTGTTGAGAATTCATATGAGAATGGATGATTTACGATATGAGATGATGTTGGTTGAATGTTGAACATGGGTGAATGTTGTTGATTTCGTGCACCTTGGACCCCAGCCGGTCGACCGGCAGCCGGTCAGCCCACCGCCTGGGGCAGTGGCTGTATATTTCTTGTGCTACGTAGATTTTGAAGCATGAAATAGGTCTCAGCCGGCCGACCGGCAGCCGGTCAGCCGACCGGCTGAGACACCTCAACTTTCCTTCTTGTTTTTCTTATATGCTCTTGGTCCCAGTCGGGTAGCCGACAGCCGGTCCCCTTGACCGGCTGGGACACTCTGTATTTTCATGTTGGTTTTCGTATGTTGATTGGTACCAGCCGGGTGGCCGGCAGCCGGTCCACCTGACCGGCTGGCACCTGCTGGAAGGTGTTTGATTTTCTCCTTTACGTTTTCGTTTATGATATTTCCGATGGTTCATTTATCGTATAAATTTACGTAGTGACTTATAATATTAATGTTTCGAATATATGATATTCCATTCGCTTGTATCACATGTTTTGTGACGGTTTTTGGTATGTCCCACTTTGAGTCGGTTTTTACAAATGTTACGGTTTGAGCACTATTTTATTATGTGCTTTGTACTCTCATTCCCTTGGCTACCTCCACGTTCGTAAGGTTGGAATGTCGGAACGGGGATGTATCCTACTGCTTAATTGCATGTGTTAGCGGGCATACGACGACGTTGTTGGGAGGCGAACGCATTGCGTTGATCGACCCGGCCGTCAAATGTTGTGTACTTGCGAGGTGGTGTTATTTGCATGTAGCGTACCGCTTGTTATGAGGCTCGTCCTCTTTTCCGCCTCTTTCGTGAATGTCGACCGAATTTGGGGTACTCGGCGTCTATGATTGACGGAGTCTTGGATGCGAAATGTTTATCGCATGTCGAATCGGAAAATGTTATTTCGAGAGCCTGACCAGGTTTAGACTAGGACCGTTGATATATGATTATTTTAGATCGTTTCCCCTCTTTATTTTCCTATATTTCGTTGCATTTAGTTTAGTTCGGCGTCGGTTTTATCGTGTTTTGAGCCTTATCCCGTGTACTCACATACTATCCAATTCCGTCTCAATTTATAAGGAATATGCCAAGACAAGGACGAGACGGGATGAAATTCGAGAAACCGTCACAAAACAAATAAAGAAGAAGAAAAAGGAAAAGAAAGAAAAGAAAAAGAAAAGAAGAGAAGAAGAAGACGGAGGAAGTGGCAGAGGGTGCCAGCCGGGTGGTGCCACCGGCAGCCGGCCCACCGGCTTGGCCACCCAAGCCCACCAAGAAGAGCCGAGAAAAGAGGAAAACAAGCAGTGGCTCTCAGCCGGTCAGGGCCACCGGCAGCCGGTCCCACCGGCTGAGACCACCTACGTCCATTTGGCGCAAAGAAAGAAAGGAAAGAAGACGGAGGAAAGCAGTGGTAGCCAGCCGGTCCAGGCCACCGGCAGCCGGTCTGACCGGTTGAGCCCTCTTTGTCCGCAAATTGATTTTTCGTCTTTCCTTCCTTCTTTTTAACCCTTAATCCTACCAACCTATAAATACCCCTCTCCTAATTCATTTTAAACAGACAACCCTAGACACAATAAACCCTAGATTTTAGCCTTCAATATTCCTAATCATTACTCTAATCCTTTGGTAATTAACACTAATTACTCTAGTTCTCTACTTAGTTATTTTTAGATCTAGTCTTTCCTTTAGTTGTTTTTGAACAATTGGGTTGTAACTTGAAGAGAAGAAGACATTCTTATTTGGTTATTAATCCAAGTTCCATCCTTTATTACAAGTGTTGGTATAATTCTTCATCCTTATTTTCATTACTAGTCTTTTAATTACTTGTTCTTATTTATTTGTTTAGTTTTTATGTTAAATATGCCTTCCTTTGTTTGTTCCATATCAAAGTTTTCATCTTTAATGTTCTTCATCATTAGTATGAGTGAGTAGTGTATTACTAGGGGAAGATGGGGGATTTAATGTGAGTTTATGGGTCGATTATGGTAATTGGGCATGAAGATTTAGTCTTTTGATAGTCTACTTGTTTTGTGCACACAAGGTGTTTGTTGAAATGCTTGAATGAGTAATTTGAGTTTTTCTTATGCTTTATTGCTAGTTTGAGTGAGAGCTTGAACTTGTATTGTTGTTGTGTGTGTTTTGGATGTTTAGGGAGAGGTTAGGGCGAGAACCCAATCGAACCTTAGACTAGGGCTTGTCTCGCATCGAGAGTTGGAGGCTTGTTCTTTAATCCGTCTTACACCGAGAGGTGGAGACATGTTTAGACTATCTTTAGACTAGTCCTAATCCCCCACCATAATTGACTCATGCTTGCATTAATGAACCAATCCACCCTAGTTCCTTTTAATTATTGTTTTTACATCGTATCTTTGCCTTCTTGTTAGCCTAGTTTATCATATTTCATCTTCAACTTGCTACTAGCTAGAACTAAACTAGAACTCAATTAAACCGCCTTAGAACCATAATCACCGTCTCTTGGGATCGACCTCCTTACCCTACTACATTAATTAGTTTGGTATTGAGCATTACAAGTATTTGTTTGATACGGGGGAGGGCGACTAACCTCGCGTCAACCGTATTATTATCGTCGTCCTACCGGAGGAAATTAGTTCACATATACGAAATGTGATCGTGTATGCGTTCAGGGAAATGCTTATCTCGTGGATGCCTTTTAATCATACTTGTCATGTACACGGTGCTAGTGCGTTTCATTTACCGTGAGAGAGGTCGTTAATATATTGTTATGTTTGAATGAATGATTATATGATTGATCATTGGATGACTTGGCATGGTTTGTTCGTCGAGTCTCAATCTTATCAAACTTATACCGCTAACGGTGAGATGTAAGCCCTAGTGATCGTATTCGGTTGCCTAAGAGTGTCTTCCCCGAGTCTTTGTATAACATGATGGATTCGGATTTGTATTCCATATGCTCTTGTTATTATATATTGAATTGCCTATCAATCCTTATCGTATTTCACATGTATATCTATATATGCATGCTTCTACTTTTGTATTTCCTTTTATGTACGTTTAATGTGATATGGCTGGGAGAACCCGGAGTTACTCCCCACTGACTGTGGCGTTCATGTTTTTCATGGATGAACATGTTGCTTGCATGGATGACTTTTTGCTTGGTATTTTGGGTTCGGGTGTGAGCTAGCGGGCGTTGTCCCTAGATGAAACACCTTTAGACGTTCCTAGCTAGTTGCTAAACAACTTGTCTTTTGTTAACATTTTGAGAGACTACGTCTCTTGTAGTATTTTGTATTTGGTTTGTAATATTTGACACTTCTCGTATTTTCTATCTTGCATGTATAAAGGTTTTTAAAATACCGTATTTCCGCTAATTAAATCACATGCTTGTATGTTTTATTTCCGCATTCGCGAGGGTTGTCACAAACGCTACTTCTCGAGGATTTGCTTACTCCTACTCAACTTCTCTTTATAACTCTAACCCTAATCTTCCCTAATCTCCGGTCCATACTCCTTGATAAATTGAAGATAAATTTGGGTATCGCCACAACAAAATGAGCAAATATCACCATTATTTAACAATCAATATATATTAGACTATTCTTCATAGACAACGCATTATTACGTTTACGTATAAAATGTGTTGAGACACGTCTAAACTTACCATGTTATACGCTATAAACATTTATCCTAAATCAGCTAACCGTCTCACCTCAGTTGTAACACTCTCCACAAGTTTTCTATAAGCTTATCGAGGTGACTAATTCCATAATTTTCCTAGCCTTCATACCAAGAATCCCTTTTGGTCGAGTTGTGTTGAATAAAAAAACAAAAACACAAGCAATCTTAAATAAACGCGATATCGTACCATCTGAGAATCATAACCCAATTTGTCATAGCAAGTCCAGTTAGTCGCCAGCTCCAATAGTATTTACTTATGGATATCAAGTTGATTTGACGAATTTCGCGAAACTCCACCCCTCGTGATTGTTTGAATCACATACCCTCTTTTAAACCATCCCAAGGTCGACGAATTTCAACACACTAAAATTGATAAATAATTGATTTGACGAATTGATAAATAATTGATTTGACGAATTTGAACACACTAATTTCGCAAGTAGATGCTGATTAAGCTATTAGCTAATCAAAATCTCCATCTCATTCGACAGTATTTTGCAATGTTAATTTTTTTCTTACTGAATATTAAAACTAAAGAGGTCTGTGTTAAGCATATAATAACCTAGATCAAAAATAAAATAAAATAAGATTAAGTTAAGGTAGCATAGCACGCTTGACAGGGCATTGTTTACTGAGTTGCAATTTAGCCATAGTCCATCGACACCTCGTAGTACCACTTACAGTACTCGCAGAGTGATTGAGTCCAAGATTTTCACTCAATCTTCTCAACTAGGAAAGAAGCATCGTCGTCGATTTTAATTGATTGAGCTTATTAGCTTATTCAGGTTGTTTCCACCTGCTCGACTTACTGGAGAGGGGCGAAGCGAATGACTCGTTTTACTTTGTGCATATTATAAGCAAGCACTCATTTTGAATGACACCACAATACCACATCAGCATATTAATGTTTCCGTTATTGTTATCAATATAATTTATTGAATGACTTAAATGTATCAAGAAATAATATATGGCAAATTCTTGTTTCAGAAACACAATTTCGTCTGAAACAATAGAACTTGAAAATTTGCTACTATTTCACATTAAAATGTAAGTACAATGTTTCAGCAAATATTATAACTTATGATGACTTTATTTGTTTTAAAAGTCGTTATATTTTTAGATGTAAATTTGTGTCAGTAACCCGTATTATTATTTCAAACGTAAAAAATCCGTCAGAAGGAAGATCAACCTGAATACCCCGGGTTTTGTTATTGAAAAGTCAAAACATTAGCCGGTGTGTTAAGTGGCCAACCGGCCAACCCCCACTTAACTGAAGCTTCCATACACTGATGACCTGATGTGCAGACTAATCACTGATCATCAGCACGGATTAATCAAACTTAACGAATATTTCATTTCCCCAATTTTCCACAATTAGGGTTCTTCCGCATTGTAATCTCCGAAAAAACTCCCGCGAAATCCCTCTCAATTAAACCAGTCGACTAATATCTAATCAAAATCACAATGGCGGTCTCTGAGGTCGACGATCACGATGCAATGCTTCCGAAGAAGAAACAACTTTCCGAAGATGATAAAAGGTTAATCAATTTCATTCAACTTACACTTCATTAATTACCTAATTAAGCAAATTAAGTGAATAATTAGGTTAATTGTGTGATTTTTCAGGAGATTGAAGGTTGTACCAGGTGGATTACTGAAAGCTGAAGTAAGACCTGGTGGAGGTGAAGCTTCACCCTCAGATGGTGATCAGGTTTATACTATACGATTAATGGTTTACTAATGGTTTAATTATGATTAAAATGTTGTGTTTTTTGATTAATTTTTGTTAAATTTACATTTTTTGTATAATGTGCATTGTAATGTGAGAAATTAGGAATGTTTAATTGTTGCGGAAATTGGTGTAGGTAATTTATCACTTCACTGTCAGGACATTGGAGGGGTATGTGGTTCGGTCCACCAAGAAGGAATCCGGAGGTTCGTTCTTCGGTTTTGTTATAGTCGTTCTCATGTTCAGATTTGTAACTGCAATGTATTGTATCGTTTCTGTAATATTTGGTGTATGAGCTGATTTATCTTATTATATAAGTGCAAAGTACGTGAAATATTGAATGTATTATTACTTTTCCCAAATCCGATGCTTACATAATATACAAGGCCTATTTATACTATACGATACCGGCTCCTTTGGAGCTAATATATCTCATGAAAGCGTTAGTGAGAAGATGTAGTTACTGGATATAATGTTCTATTAGAACTGAGGCTGAGCAGGTTAAGATGGGCCGGTTGATGTAAGTTTAAAGAGTTAGATTATGTGGAGATAAGTGTAGTCTCGAGAATTTGTTAACTAATTTGGTTTAGTTATGTTAGACGGTGCTAGGGCATTGTTTGAAGTAGTAGGTCAAACTTAACTTATTTGATCGTCATGATCGTATTTGCCGCACACGATGAAAATGAATATTAAATGGACTAATGGAGTGTGTTTCTACTTCAAATTTTTAGACTATTGTCGTAATTTGTCACCAATTTATTTGACATAGGGGTTCATTTTTTGTACGAATCAAGTAGAAACTAGGTGAGGAGGAAAAGAGAATGAGGTGTTTATCAGTAAGATGATAGGTAAAATAGTGATTTATCTGTTCATACCCTTGATTTTGTTCCCGTGTCCTACCCTGGCCTTCTCCTTGATGCCTCCTTCTAAGTGAAATTGAAATTTGAGAAAACAACTATTATTGTTGAGCCCAGTGTTACCTGGTTCGGAGTTCGGTGGCACGAACCACGAACCGAGTTCGTTCGTACCCGAATCGAGTCGAATTAATTATCATTAGAACGTGCGAAGAGACCTCAGCATAGTCAGCAATTATCATTAGAATATTTTGTTCTTAGCTTTCTCACTAGGAAGAACCTCATGTGCCGAGTCTTCCTTGTTAAATTTGTGCAACATGGGGCTCATAACACGATTAAAGGTTTCATGCTAAAAAGTTATGTAATCTTCTAGAAAAAAAGGCCACAATCCTGACCTGTTTTTTTGCTTAATCTAGTAGCCAAAGGGAAAATTCGTACATAATATATCCTTGAAAGTAGATGTTTTAGCTTTTGATTTATATATCTCTTTGTGGTGAGCATGAAGAATCCATTGATCATCTTCTATTCTATTGCACGCGGGTCTTGTCTATGTGCAGTTCAAGACTTCCCAGTCGTGGAGGTTTAGAAGTTTAAAGCTCCTCATAAAGTTTTTTTTTAAAATTTTTTTTTGGCAGAGGCACTAACTAAAGAGAAAATCCCTACAAAGATATGCTTAACAGAAGAAGTTTTAAGCCTTTTTATTCAAGTGTGAAGAGTTTATTGATCGTCTTCTATCTTGCAATTTGGTCTTGTCATTATGAAAATATCCTAGTATCTCTTTGTTGCAAGTTGATTCATTCCGTCAAGCCTAAAGATGTACTTGTTAATCGGATGCGAAGAATGAAAAAGATTTAATTGTCGAAGTATGGAAAATGCTTCATTTGGTTGTTTCACTTGCTTGGTAGTATGCGTACTTTGATTGAATGGAATCATTGAATTATTGATGATGTTGCTTCTTCCCATCAAGGGTTCAAGTTTCTCTATCTATGTAGTTGTAGGCTTGGCCGCTTGGAGCTATAAACGTTGCCCAAATGAGAATTTGTCTTTTCTTTTTTCCGTAGATAGGATTGCCATGATAGCTGAGAACATAATTATCCATCTCTCTTTTATTAGTTTCTTTTATGTACTTACTGATTTTAACATATTTTTTCCAAATTTCAAATTTATTTTTTCCCATTTTATGACTCTCTCAGTTTAATCTTTTACTGACTATCTATCAGAGTTTCCTTTACCTTCTTATTCTTTTCATTTTCTTTCTCTTTTATTTTAACTATACTTTCTTGTTCTTGTCATTGACGGTTTCAAATGATGATTCTTGTTAGACGGTGGCAAATCATTTACGGATTAATGCATTATTGTTGTATGTATTTAGATCTGTTAATGATGGACATAGAAAGTTTGTAGGTGAAGCAATTTTTTCTAAATTATATTCATCTTCTTTGGCTGTACAAATTTACAATTACTTAACGTTTCCTCTACCAGGTAAAGGAAGCCCCTTAAGGGATGTTCTTGGTAAAAGCAAGCTTATATTAGGATTGATGGAAGGAATACCTACAATGAAGAAGGGTGAAATTGCCATGGTATTTCTTGTTAGCATTTCAATTAGTAGTTGCATATTAAACTATTTATCAATTGTCTCGAGCCCTGTGAATGTTCTAAATGACAATGTTAAATTATGCCCTATGGCCTTGAAATTTGAAATGCTAAAGAAGAGAAGTTACCTTTCAGAGTTCTTTTCCATTCTTTTGTTTGTTATCACGCGTTGAGGAGTTGTAGAAAAGAATGACCCAAGTTAAAGAAGCGTTTCTTATTAGATACAAAATGTGTGCTGGGTAAAAGCTGTTAATGGAGATAATTGCAAGATGGATTCCGTCGTGTATGTTATTTTACTTTTTAGTTGATACGTGCAATATGAAATTAGATGCCTCCTAGCTAGAGACCCTAGCAAAATGGATGCTAAGAAGCTAATCTTGTACGGTTGAAGATGAAAATGACTAGAAGGTCTATTCCAGAAATGACCCAATACTAATGATCAAATTGACCCAATATCATCCAATCTGTAAAATGGACCCAATACATAAGTATGCGGGGTTTATAAAGGCTGAATTGCTAAAACCACTTGACTCAACCCAAACTGAACTAAGGATAACACTCTAAGACCACACCAGAACTCAAAATTGACTGGTCCTACCCCACCCAAACTCGATAAATTTACCGAAAAAAAATCATCCCAACCTGACTCAGAGCATATCCGACTAATGTTCCGTTGTCAGGTCTACTTGTAGCCGGCGAAGCTTGGGTGGCAGGGGCTACTTGCTGATCATGCTTTAGCATGTTAATTGGTTGATATGTTATCTGAAGGAGTTAGATCGCATTATAAAATTAGTCAATTTTTGGGGGCATAAGAAACTTAATGGTAGGAAGTTCAGTCTATACTGGTGATACCATTGAAATTATTCAAATATGTTTAGGCAATTGACGTTGATCTCTCATACTTCTGATGTATGTATCACAAAAAATCTTAATGTTTTTAAGGATGTGCTCTGCTAGTGGACTGAACTTGTGTTCAGGTTCTTTTTTTCCATTCTATGTTTGGTTTATCATTTCTCGACCTCTTTTATGTAGTTCAAGATGAAACCTGAGATGCATTTTGGGGAGAAAGATTGTCCTGTTCCAGTCCCAGACAACTTCCCTACGGAGGATGATCTCCATTTTGAGGTTGAGCTCATTGATTTTGGGAAAGCAAAGGTAAGATCTATTTTCAGCGAATATTTCTTCCATTATCACGGTTGATAAGTTGGATGATTTTTTGAGCTATGGAAGCTGAGTAGTTTTGGTCATTGTAGTGTATCATACATTGATATCTCATTTTGAAAACCTATTTGTAATGTTGCCGCCCTCCCTGTACAAAACATTCGAAGTTAGAAGGGTGCATAACTCAATAGTCCTGGATATTAAATTTATTTTTGTTATTTTGCTTGCTGTAACTTGAAGCGGCCCTTTGATTATCAGTTTTGTTTGCTGTAATGTCTAACTAATTCTTGTATAATATTTGTAAAGCAATTGACCGAAATGAAGTGGAGTATAATACTAAATGAGATTGGTTGTTTATGTGTGAGGTGATATTGAAGCTCCTCACAGTATGTGTTTATTGACTTCACTCTACTGTTATCATGTACATTTGTTGAATAGAAAAATAAGATATTACTCCTTATTAAATTAGTAAAGGAGCTGAAGTGGACAATGAGTCCTCATATGAAAACATTACAAAGACCCCCATTACTGTGTACTAAGGTAATACGGATACTCGCTTGAGCTTGTATAGAAGCTAGAAAAACAAAACTACCTTAATGCCTGATGATCTGATCCCTTCATATACACCTGAACTATAAACACAATGCATTTCCACAATTGCTTCTTGTTTTTCTGCTGAACACAAGCCTTAAAAGTAATCGATAAAAGCCTGAAACTAAGCTCTGAAATTATTGTGTTTGGATAATTTTGTTTTGATTGGTTTTTTATGCTTACTTCATGGTTGATCCTTTCTACACCGTACAACAAACCTGACAGTAGTTTACTCTGACTATGTTTTGTTTTCAGGTCATTTCAGAAGATCTTGGAGTTGTAAAAAAGGTATAAATATCATTACAACAATGGATAATTGTCGTGTCAGTACTTTTTTCCCTTTTATCTGTATCACCCCCAATAAATGCCTTCTTTCTATTTGTTCTGCTTTTCTTTTTGCATTTCCCCTTGTTCATTGTCTTGCTTTATCTTCCTTCTATTTAGCCGTTCACTGGGCTTAAGCATGACATTTAATATTGGCTAATACCCTGTATTGATTAATGCTTACATATTTTTTAGCTAACTGATACTCCCGCCGTCGCGGTCAATTATTTACCGATTCTATTTTTGGGTCTCAGTCAATTGTTTACCTTTCTTTATTGGGAATGTTTTTTATGTGTAACTTGAACACCCAATGAGACTATTGTCCACTTGTCATTCAATACCACTACCCTCAAATGGCTCCCTCCCCTCTCCTTGGTCTTTGTGCCAAAAACAAAGGTAAACAATCGACCGGGACGGAGGGAGTACATTTTTTATGTGTAATGGACTTTTCAAAAGTAGCTGACATTCTATACAGCCAGTATTTGGCTGATAGTTGACCGATACAACTGATTTAGTATTGCTCATATGACTGATAAAAACAAACTCCAAGAACTTCGCCATTCTTCATGCCGCCATGTCATAATATGTTACCGCAATTTGTGGCTGTTTCTGTTGTGATTGTGATTCATGAGTCATGACTAACACCATTATGGCACAATTTGGTACCTTATATTTACGGATATTCTTAACAAAAATGCTAGAGTGACAGAATTGAAGGGTTAAAAAATTAAGACGGGAAAAATCACAATGAAATATGCATGATTTCCACATTTGCTGCGTTTTTACTGTTCACTCTAGGATTTAAATCATTCATGCAGGCTTTATTTCAAATTTGATGTCATTAAAATTGTAAATGTGGAGTTTCTTTAATCTTGTCTGTTTTATGTGAGTATTTTGATGTACAAACGCATCTTTTAGAGATATCATGCCATCAAGATTATTTGGGAGCATTACTGCATTAGAATGGAGCATGAAAAACAATTTATTCCTTTTCACATGGCTTTTGAGAACATTAGTGACTATGCTCTACATTTGTCAATAGATTCACTTTTGGGCATACTACTGCTTATGATTATTCCGCAGGTATATATACTAATGTACATAATGGGTTGTTTGTGTTCAGAAGAAAAGTGTGAAAATTTACCATCACTGTCATTATCTAGTGTCTGTTGTGATATCCTTTTCCATTTTTAATGGAGCCAAGAAATCTGTTTTCTTTGGTTATGGATGAATAAAGTAAAATGACTCACTAAACTGGCTGCCCTTCTTTTCTTAAAGAAGTAGCCGTCATTTGAGGCACTTATCATTGCCATGTTTTTCTTGTTTGTGGTGGTTGCTGCCGCCGCTATCGTCTTCATAGTGGTATGCAAATTTACTTCGCTAAAGAATTATTCGTCAAAATCAAGTAAACTTAATTACTACAAAGCACGGGATGGAGTATTGGTTTCAATCTTAATCTCGTTATCAATCATAATTGCATAAGACTGTTAGTTGCAACATGAATGCAGCTGATACCGTCTCATAATGTGCCCGCAATAACCTTCAAATCCTTTACAAAGCGATGAATCCTAGATGTGATACCATCCTATGAAGCCTAGCCCAAACTATACACAAAAATGTTTCCATATTGAACCCGGTGTGTGGTGTCATTCAATACAGAACTCCACATTTTACCTTTCATGCTTGGTAGGCCGAACTATTCCCTAGTGAAACATTGTACATTTGTACCTTGCCCTATTTGACCCATCATCAAAATTGATGTAAAAATAAAAACTAGGATATGGAGAACACTTATATTGTAACGACTCTCTGTTAGTGGAAGTATCTAGTTTTATTTTAGCATGAATTTTCCTTCTAATTTGTTTTCCCCCTCCCTCTTGCCTTGTGTAGGTATTGCATGAAGGACAAGGCTGGGAGACACCTAGAGCCCCATATGAAGCAAAAGCTTGGTATGTATTTCTATACTCCCTCCGTTCAGTAAAATTCCATATGTTTGTTCAATATATGCGAGCAGGGCCGTCTCCGACATTTCTGGGACCCTGTTCATAGTTAGAAAAGTTGGCCCCTAAAATTATTTATATTACCTCAAATATGACATAAATCTGTAAAATGCTACCAAAAAATCGTTATAAAGGCAAGTTTTTTTGGGGGCAAAACATGAACTTTTTTTTTGTTATATATATAAAAACACTACTACAACAAATTACAAGAAGGAATGTTGATAAGATGGTTCTACCTTCATAGTTATGGTGTATGCTCGGGGTTTGAATCCAAGCACTTCATCATTTCATGAATTCATTTTGGGATAAAAATTTTAAAAAAATAAAAGCAGCTATGGAGGGTCGAACCTAGGATCTCTAGGAGAAAAGTTAGCGCTGCTACCACTGCGACAAACTTAGATATCTAATTCAAACTCGCACTTTATTGTATAAATAATATAACAAGCAAAATTTCAGAAGATGGGGCCCCTAAAATTCGGGGACCCTGTTCCGTCGAACGGGCTCAGCCGGCCCTGTATGCGAGGTATATTTTATTTAACGTATGGAAGTCATTCGAATGGAGGGATTAGTTTATAATTTGTCTATTTGTATTGGTTCTGGTCTGCATACCAGCCTAAATGCTTGTTTGAAATTTAAATTGGTTCTGTTTATATTTTGCGAAAAGAATTCAT
Organism: Heliosperma pusillum; assembly: GCA_022085475.1. Taxonomy (NCBI): domain Eukaryota; kingdom Viridiplantae; phylum Streptophyta; class Magnoliopsida; order Caryophyllales; family Caryophyllaceae; genus Heliosperma; species Heliosperma pusillum. Next base: position 18,841 of record JAIUZE010070305.1, read on the forward strand.
TTGGTAGACACTAAATAACTTGCTGACACTAGGGGTTCGTGTGTACGGATGGAGATTGGCGTTGCGATTAGAGCTGGCAAGTCTGACCCGACCCGAGTGACCCGACCCGAAACCCGAGCAAAACCGACCTGACCCGACCCGAGAATACTGCAACCCGAAACCGACCCGACCCGATGACGACCCGAAAATCAGTGACCCGAACCCGACCCAGACCCGACCCGACATTGACCCGACCCGATATTGACCCGATTAAATTGACGTCATGACAATTATTAACCTTAATAATGATCAAAATGAAAGTGATTTATTGTTGAAATTGATATGTTTGACTTGATAATGAATTAATTAAACCAAATAATAATTTAAAACTAGATTTAATGGAAAAATATTGAAGTATTGCGAAAAAATAACCGGACCCGATTACGACCCGACCCAAACCCGACCCGACCCGATGTATCATTTGACCCGAAAATGACCCGACCCGATAACGACCCGAACCTGACCCGACCCGATCCAAAAGGGTTGTCTGACCCGATACGACCCGAACCCGATATGACCCGACCCAAACCCGACCCGATTGACCCGATTGCCACCCCTAGTTGCGATACAACCTTCTTTTTGACAATAGAAGCTCCATTAGTTTGTGGGAAAGTTGTACGCTCTCTACTAAAAAAATTCTACTATGGCACTTTCCACATTTTTTGACAATAGAAGCTCTGTTGTCTAAAAGAGAATGAAGTTGCTCATTTTGTTGTATTTTTCCAACTTTGAATTTAATATGAATATTTTTAGACGGCTCATGGCCTTAATGCTTGCAGTAAGATTTCTACCCTCTTGTTCATGGTAAGTCCTTTACAATCTTCTATTCACACTTTCCTCCAGGATCTCTGCAAAGAGCAATGATGGAAGGTTGATCTGGAGCCATATAGAAGGAGAACCGTTTTTCTTTACTTTTGGAAACTCAGGGGTGAGTGTCTAGTTGTGGAGCCATCTGTTTTACATGCCCCTGCTGCTACATACTTGGCCAAAATATGTTTCCGTGATTTCTATTTAGCTATACATATAGCATCGTCTTTTCATGGCTTTATTTGAGAATCAAGTGATCCTTTTTTTTCCAACCTTAATGGTCTACAGATTAGATTCATATGTTCTATCAAACAAAAGTTATATATATATGCTTGTACAAGAGGTACTTAATTCATTTGGAAATCATTTTATTGCAGCTGCCAAAAGGTCTTGAGATGGGAATAGGAACAATGACAAAAGGAGAGAAGTCAATAATATATGTAACAAATCAATACTTGACCGAGTGTTCCATTCTTCCTGAAGTGACAAGTTTTGAAGAAGTTCAGTTTGAAGTGGATCTTGTTCACTTTGTTCAGGTGCATTAATTGTTCTGTAATTTAATTTTACATATTTTACATACATCTGCATCAGCCATTTCACGGTGTTTGAAGTTGTTGAAATTGCTATCTCAACATGATTTTTGACGATAGAATGATTTATGACTGAGTTGATTGGAGCCTTTGAGGCCTTTGTTACCTTTTCTATCTTAGCTAGAAACATAGTAGTTAGCAATGACAATGCGTTCTGTCATTTGGGAACGCAGTTGGACTTTAAACTTTTTACTAAGAGTATAACTGTAGAAAGGGGCCAATGCTCCTTTGGGTGGCTGATCTGTCTCTTTTGTTCTTGTTTACTGGGCATACTGAGCAGTAGTATCTTTCCTTGGTAAATACCTGTGACTCTGTGAGAGTAGAAGTGAAATAGAATGTCTGATGAGAGCATTCTCTTATAGTCTGGTGTAGAGGAGGAAGAATGAGTTTTGTTCATTTGCGAATTTGAGATAGCGAAATAAAAGAGTTGGTTGTTGTTGGAAATTATTGAATAAGTGGGAAAATAACATGATTTTTTTGTGTGGAATCGTGATGCTAAGGAAAATATAGTATCGCTCATGGTTTTAAATATTGGCCACAACCCCGATTCAATAATGAGCTATCAGGTTTTGGAGGTTATCACAACTGCGTTTTACCACATTTAGCAATACTACGCCGCGACAAGCCGACAACCGATATGATCACTGACTAAAGCCAAGGTTTAACACTATTCATAAGCTGCTACACATATAACTCATTATTGACAATGGAAGTTTGTGTCTCAGATGTGTTTTTCACTTATTGTTTCCTATATGTTATGGTTGACGAATCAGTTTTTGGGAGTATGGCTGGACAAAGAATATTCAATTGTAAGATTATTTCCAGGAATATATCAAATAATCAAATGTTTGACTTGCATGTTGTCAGTTGCATTGTTTTACTCTGCGTGGAAACTCCTGAGATCTACAGTTATTTAGACATCCTCACAGATGAGAGATAATGCAATTCTCTGCCTATTCCCTTTGCTCGTTTTATGAGATTTCGTTTATGCTTACGTTGTGGAAGATTTGAGGGTGTAAACAGTTGGTGCGACAAACTGTTTTCTTGTAAATAATTTCTCACGCTTATCAACTTGTCAGCACAATAGTAGCTTTGGGGCGAGAGGAGGTTATTTAGTATCAATATCCACTAAGGAGCTGTAGATCATCTGGGAGTCAGCTACACTGAACCTGGGAGTCAAAAGACACATATGATTCTCTAGAAGTGTGCTTTTGGTGCCTTTGGCGAGAAACTCTCACATGTTCTCAGAAGTTCCCCGCACCTTTTGATAACCTTTGGGAATGGGTTCTGTACTGCACTGAAACTATTCAGAAAAGACAACTAAACAATGACAAATTGAGCTAAGATTAAGACACTTGCAAGTACTCTGTTTCTGTTTGAATTGATTGTTATAGAACAAGGATAGGACCTTAACCAAAGCACAAAGCCAATGGTTGAGGGTTGAACCGTGATCCCAGCACACAGCTAAGGACCCAAGCTCACTTCCAAGCACAAAGCAAAGGAAGATGTCTCAAGCACACAGCCAAGAGATGCAACAGAAACAAGGTTTCAGTTTTATGTTTTACTTCAAATCTGATTTGCATTTCATTAGGTCAAGGCCTTATATAGGCAACAAGGATACAACTCAGACGTTTAGGAGATATCTAGGCCTCTAGGGCCACAAGGCTTACAATATGAAACAAAATAACAGCTACAAACTTGCAGGAAAACTGACATAAAGTAGATAAAGTAGAAAAGTAATTCTAATAGGACAATCTGCCTTAATGGATTTGTTGGGGTTGAAACTGGTGGAGGGGTGGACTTCTGAGCTTGATTCTTGAGCTCAACTGAAGTGGGATGGATGCCAAAGGTCCTTCTAAAAGGCCCTCGAGTTTGTTTGATCATAAAAGGAAAGTTTGATAGTGACATGTTAACTACTGCAAAAGGCTGAAATCTGGACAGTCTGAAGTTGTCCCTAAGCTAACTCTTTGTGTGTTGTTTCTTGGAGGGAAGTCCTGGGGAAAGTTGTAGAGGACCTTCCCAAGACATAGGTTTGAGGGTTGGTTAGGCTTGTTTGATTGTGTGGGGCCCCATGGACCTTGTTTAGAAAGGCTGTGATAGGCTGTTTTTGGCTGGGGGCTGTGTTTGTTGTGTTGGGCTTGTTGGACTGTTGGCTGAGCTTTGCTGTGGCTTAGCCTTGGGAAGTGGATGGCTAGGCTTTGTTCTGGTTGTGGTGGTGTTGTCTTAGCATGCTTGAAGTGGTTGTGGCTTGGACTGAATAGAACATTGTCATAGCTGGTCATGGTGTTGTCTGAATGGATGTTGTTGTTTTGATGTTGAGTCTTGTCTTGAGTTTGTGTCTTGTCTTGAGCTCGTGTCATGGCTCGTGTCTTGGCTTGGTCACAGACTCCTGTTGCATGTACTTAGCGCCTCATTAACAAAAAATGTTGGGCATTTTCTATAACTTCCTATCACGATTTTGCAACGTAGTTGAAGGAATTTGTATTTTTAAGGAATAGCTTCCACCCATCTATCAATCTCTTTCTTATTAATATACTTGTTCTTAACTTGTGGTCGTGTATATTTTATTATTGTTGTCATGTGAAGGTAGTCTAAAATTTGTTGACATGGCCTCTTTTGATAGGTTCGAGACGTGCTTGGAGATGGGCGCCTTATAAAACGCCGTATTTGTGATGGACGTGGTATGATTCTAATTTTTTTCATAAGCGTAAGCTATGCTACATTATAGGTCGAGTCCCATCAACTTTAGATTTTAGAACCATCCTGGCGCCCTTCTCGCTCTCTTTACCACCAAACAACATTATGTTGTGATTGGACCACCATACTAAGCAAAAGTAGCTACTTTGAACAATAAAAAAGATCACTTTATTTGATTAAGGGGCCTCGTCATATATGCCAACTTCTTTTGTAATAAGCGAATTGTTAAAAGTAACTTATTAAGTTGAGAATTGAGTGCGTCTGACCATAAGTATTATTCCTAATATCATATATGAGAGTTGAAGCATAGGCATGGCAACTTCAAGCTTTTGTAGATTTTTACTTGATCCTTGTAGCTTGATTAGTGGCGTCATTAACTGTTTATCATGCATCTACGATTGATGTGTTATCCATTTCTTATGTTGCCCAATATTTTTTTCGTTCTTTTTTTGGGATATGGTGGGGTGTGGCTAAATCAATATGAAGTTCAAAACCTTGTATGCTAATTTTTTGATGAAGCATCGTGTCTGTAATTTTTTGTTTTTCAACAATTGCTCTTGTGGGTTTAATTTCATCCTTCACATTCTTCCCTTCACTAATTCCTCAATGTTGTTTACAATTTTTTTATCATAAGACCTAAAAAAATTCATTTATTATGTTGGATTTTAGCCGTGATACTTAATTGAGGAATGAGATAGATATGTCACGCCCTTATGTCACCTTATTTTTTAAATTTTCATAAGCGGTTACATTAAAGGAATGTTCAAAGGGAATTTCATTTTTTGTTGCAGCTGTATATGGCCACTAAGTCCTTCTGTTTGATAACTAGGTGACTTTCCTATGGATTGCCCTCTTCAAGACAGTCGGCTACGTGTTCACTACAGAGCCATGTTGCTGGATGACAAGAAGTCTGTATTCTATGATACAAGAGTTGATAATGATGGTCAACCTCTAGAGTTCAGTTCTGGTGAAGGACTTGTGAGTTGTTATTCAATTAGAGTTTTTTATTTTAAATTTGTAAACGTTTAGACTCCCTCCCATCCAAACCAAAGGTTACATTCACTTCTCGGGAGTCAAACTTCACAAACTTTGACCGTGAGTACCGTCAAAAGTATAAAACATTGAAAGTCGGAATTTATATATATAGATTTGTTTTGAAAAATCTTCATAAAATGTTATTTTTTGTAAAAACAAAAGCGTATAAATGAAAAAAAATACGGTCAAAGTATCTCCTCAGAGACCACCCAAAAGCAACTGTAACCTGTGGTTTGGATGGGAGGGAGTATAATTCAATGCAACATCTATAGAGGACTAGGAGCCGTCTTAAGATAATCGGTTCCAATTAACAATATCATTTCATTTGTCACCAAAGCTACAAGTCTATTTTGTGGTTCAATATAAGCAAAATAGTGTATATGTATAGCTCATTGGTTTTACACCCTTTTTCGTACCTAAGGCCAGAAAAAAAAGTCACCTTTCAAACTGAAGAAACTTTGCAACGCCACAATGGCACATATTGGAAGAAACTTGGCCTGGCTTTCATTATGGTAATTAGACTATTAGTAATACGTACTGGTTCTAGAGATGATGGTTGTAACGTGTAAGTGAGGGTACATTTAGCGGTTAGCCGGCCCCAAATAAATATATGGGACAAAAGGCGTTACTGTTGTGCCATTGTGGCGTTGCAAAGTTTCTTCAGTTTGAAGGGTGACTCTGAAATTTTGTCCCATATATTTATCAGACCATATTGATTGGGAGGTGAGTCTAATTTTGATCCAGCTCAGTAGAATTTTTGGTATTGTGACTGAAATTTTGATCCAGCTCAGTAGAATATTTGCCTCCCAATCAATATGGTTGAACTCACTTAAAGTCTTGTTTCTTTCTCCCTTCAAGCTTATCATGTTTGCTCCTCTTATGGCTGCTCTTGTCAGAAGTCACGGTTCCTTTCTTCATCTTCTCACTACACGTCTTCTTAGTATAAATGTCTTTTAACATTCTATGAATTTTAGGTTTTGTTGAATATTCTGTTTTCTTCTGCTGGGAGGTTACATTCATTAGCCATACATTCATTAGTCATACTGTCATAGTATATACATATATCTAGACGTGCGTCATATAAAATGCAATATCTTTCTACGGTTTAGAAACATGACAATGTAATTAGCTATCCTCATTTGCCATGATAGGTGCCTGAAGGCTTTGAAATGTGTGTTCGTTTAATGCTGCCAGGAGAAATAGCTCTTGTGACCTGTCCTCCTGATTATGCATATGACAAGTTTCCGAGGTCAACTCCTATCCGTGACTCTCACCAGCTTGTGAAGTTTGTTCTTTTTACAGTCATTATGTGCATGATTTAAATTTGATTACAGCTAGTGTGTGTCGGGCTCTTTTCCTTAACTTCCTTCCATGTTCTTATTGCTGATTTGTCTTTGGTGTTGTAAATGTTGGTTAGGCCAGCTGGTGTACCAGCAGGGGCATATGTGGAGTGGGAAATCGAGCTACTTGGTTTTGATATGGTGAAGGTATGGTAGCCTTGACTCTTGAGTCTTTCTGAGTTATTAAACTACCTTGGTACTAGACTACTAGAGTGGGAATTGCTTCAGGTTGTACATTCTCCGCGACAATTTATATGAAGGGATTTTCTCATTTGTACCCCTCAACTCTTCCATTTTCTCACTTGTACCCTTCTTTTTTCCTGAAAACTTTTGACCGCCAATAACAATTGGCTACGATTTCAGACGACGGTAACTTTTTCCCCAAATTGAATATCTCGTTAAGACAATGAATTTGAAAAAAAAAAATCACTGCATTCAGGACTTTTACCCGTGAGTTCTCATCAATCAAAGTTTATTCCGTCAAAAGACTTTGACCGATCATAACTCCTAACTATAAATTCAAAAAATAATAATTTTTATATTCAAGTCGAAGATCTCGTAACGACATACGGTTTGAAAAAAAAAATTACCATTTTCCGAAATTGTAGCCAAGAGTTATTGACTTATTGTCGGTCAAAGTTTTTTTTCAAACAAAGAGGGGTACAAGTGAGAAAATCCCTTATAGAAAAGTTGCTTATGGGGAAAGTGTAACCAATTACACCCGTAGATATTTAATTATGTGATGTTAAGTGTTTTAAAGCATGATTGTTTGACGAATAAAGATTTGATAAGAATTTTAAGATAAAGCCTGACTGAGTGACTGGAAACTATATGGGAGAGATCTTGATTTCTCATTTAGTTGTATGACGTCTTGTCATAATGTATTCATCTTATCTTCTCCCCAAAAATATGTCATAGGAGTCATAATAGTCGGCTCACATGTATTTTACTTACGCATAATGTGGGTATATTCTTTATATCTATACAGGACTGGACTGGTTTGAATTTTCGAAGTATCATGGGCGAGGCAGAGAATATTAGATGCACGGTAACTCTCAGCCGTCCTTGTTTTAGCATAATAATATGTGCTTCGCCTGATCTATTTATTTGTTTGTGTAATTGAGTTATCGCTCTTCCTGTCGTTACTAGATTTATGGTATCAGTATTAAGCTTAATCTCACTATGTCCTTGTTTTTCAATGTTCTTGATGCTTTTGCGACTTTGCGTCTTAGACTCTTAGAAGCTAGGTTAAAAGGGTTTTTTGGTAAATAACATACTGAGATTAAACTTGTGGATTCAGGGACTCTATTAATATTTGATAACTATTTACTCACTTCAGTTTTTGAGCACTGCATTTACCATTAAAAAGTATATGAATTGTGAGGCGTGAGATATTAAAGTAACACTATATGATTGATTGTTTACTCATTCGAGAAGCTTGGACATATTTGAAATTGTTGTGAAGTGTGAACTGTTTTTTCCTTCTTAATTTAACATCCTACTTCGTGGTTCATTTCCAGGGTAACAGGCTTTTCAAGGAAGGAAAGTATGAATTAGCAAAAGCCAAGTATGAGAAGGCATGTATAATCTATCTTTTGCTTTGCCGACACTTTCTTTATGAATCCGAAGTAGCGGCACCCTTGGATTTGTTTTTGTAGGCTTACTGCAGCTCTCACAATTTTTTCCATTTTAATATCCTTTCAGCTCTCTTCGAAAAGGGTTTTCCCAAATTTGTTTTTCCAACAGTGCTTCGTTTTACTAATTGTTTTCCCTTCCTTCCCCCTTTTCATTGTCGCTCAACCTCAGATTGATGTTTCCACACGTCTATTAATGTTGCTCATTGTGGTCTCAATCATCATTAGTTGACCTTCCCTAATGGAAAACTATCTAGCTTTTAGATTTTTCGAGGAAAGGTCAAAACCACAAGGCTTATGTAAGAAATTTCCTTTTTTCAATAATATTCTTTTTATAATTTTGTTATGGTGGTAAGGGTTAAGGAGGCACCTTAATCTTGCCAGATCCATGTTGACCCAGTTGTTTGATGATGTGATGATGGGACGAACAATCTGAACTTTAGATTTTGTTTAGCAGCATGTGGGTTTATATATACCTGAGATTGATTCATGCAAATTACAAGTCACTGGATAATTTATAACAAGTGTGATCCTACAGGTTCTTCGGGACTTCAACCATGTTAATCCACAGGATGATGAAGAAGGGAAGGAGTTTCTAAATTCACGAGTAAGGCTTAGCTAGAGACTCTTTCAAATGTGCTTTATTTAGTTTTCGCTTCTTTTTATGGTGAACTCGTTGGGACTAGGGGTGATAATGAGACGAGACAGCTCGCGAGCAGCTCGAGATCGGCTCGGTCAAAGCTCGGTCAAAGCTCGGCTCGTGCGGGCTCGGCTCGGGCTCGAACTCGGCTCGAGAGCTTAACGAGTCAAGCCGAGCAAACACTGGCTCGGCTCGAAAAGCTCGCGAGCAGCTCGAACATGTGTAATTATATAAGATATTGCTCTTATTTTATAAAAATATTTTATCACGGTTATACATCTGTATTACATATATCAAATGTCTCATTTTTTTGCCAAATATTTTTACATATAAACTTTGCGCATTGTTATTGAAAGTATCGGAAGAAGAAAAAAAATCAGAAAATCAACAAATATATAGGCTCGATTTGAGCTCGAGTTTGGCTCGAGCTCGCGTTAAAGCTCGCAAGCTTTTTAACGAGCACATTTTTCTCAAGCTCGGGTAAGCTCGAGATCGGCTCGAGCTCGAGTTTTAGTTTTCGAGCACAAGCCGAGCAAGGCCAAGCTCGGGCTCGGCTCGGCTCGTTAGCACCCCTAGTTGGGACATCTTCTTTATGATTTTATTTATTAAATTATCCTTTTTTTTATGGTAAAGAATGCGCTACAACTCAACGTTGCTGCGTGCTATCTAAAAATGGGCGAATGCAGAAAATCGATTGAAACGTGTGACAAGGTATGCCTGAGGCAAACGCATGTGATTTCACATGCGACCTTCAAATTCTGTCCCTTTCTTCGAATTTCTTACTTTCATGTTTAACGATTTCATGTTTATGCCGTTGCTTAAAATAAACTTGCTTGCAATTATTACCTGGGAAAACAATGATATATTGAGCCCTGTTTTGCTTGTTCTACAAGCTCCATTCCTTTATGGTAAGAAATGATCATCTACTTTGAGATATGGCTGCATTTTTATTAAAAAAAATTATTAAATGTAAACTTATCAAGTAACTTATACCAGTTATGTTATTAGATGCTCATTTCTAAAGAAAGCCTGTCATTTTCATTTCTAATAAATTAATTGAGAAAATATGGAAAGGGCGTGATTCAAGACAAACATCTACAGAGAGTAGTACACCCTTGATCGTGAAATACCTATCGCTTGTTTAACGCTGTTAATTGTCTGCAAGTAGGATACTCCAAATTTCGGGGGGTCAAAGAGTTTTAGAAAATGTCCTTGGTGGGAAAAAAATGTGAATGAAAGATCTCACTGAATTGAATTGAGTCCATGAATATGAGAAATAGCGAGAATTTTTAATCTCTCTCGATGCGAAAATCCAGGATTTGAATTGATGTCCTTTCATTGATTCCTTCTAAATTGCATTAATTTATCCTAAAGATTTATTCATTGAAATTTGCATATTTATTCATTTAGGTGCTAGATGCAAATCCTGTCCATGCCAAGGCTCTTTATCGTCGTGGAATGGCTTATATGGAACTTGGGGATTTTGAGGAGGCAAAAAGTGATTTCAATAGGGTATCTCTTTTGTCCTCCTCCTGTTATGATGCCACAACTGCTATATTATGCTTAAAAAACACATTCTTTTGATGATCCCAGATGATGAAAGTTGATAAATCATCCGAAGCTGATGCTAAAGCAGCCTTGCAGAAATTAAAGCAAAGGGAACAGGTGTTTGGTTTTGTAATTTTTCGATTGCTCATTTTGGTTATAATAGTACTCCGTAGTTCTATATTTTGACTCTCTGCAACCGTATGCAGGAAGCTGCGAGAAAAGCTAAGAAGCAGTTTAAAGGATTGTTTGATAAAAGACCAGGTGAGATTGCAGATGTTAGTTCTGATAAAGTCGAGCAAGTAACCGATAGTAAAAATCCTGACAGCCTTGATAATGATGATTTAAAAGTAGAGGCTGTTGAGAAAAGACATCATGGAAAATATCTTAGGGTCGGTTTGATTTGTTTCATGGTGTGTTTGGGTTTGGTCGCGTTCTTACTCATGACCAGTAAAGGTTTCCTTGGGGATTCCGTTCCACCTGATTCTATGCCAGTGGACGGGTACGATGAATTGTGACGAATTTAGGCACAATAGGTATAAGATGAATGGATTTGGACATTGTTCTCATGGTCAAGGGCGTCTGAGAGCTCTCTTGTTGAAATCCTATTTAGATGCCTCTATTGTGACTTTGTGAGCATTATGCATATTTTTTGTATAATAATTATACTAGTGTATGAATACTATAGGATTCCTTGTACTAAGTGGACTTCTCACTTGTATTAGATCATTCAGATGCTATGCTTGAGTTAATATAGCCAGTATTTAACCTAGGAATATCGTTGATTCTTTTTTCTTTCTCATTACGAGGTGCATTGAGCACGCCAAAGGTAAATTTAAACCATTTGGTATGTCAAAGTCCAATCTTCTGCAGGTTTGGTAAGTCTCGCGTTTGTGGCGGCATTTCGCTTTGGCGCGAACGACTGTAGATTAACACCTTGAGGTCGGCACACACTTTGGACCTACACAAAATAGTAAACTACAGTAAAGCTATCAATGGGCGTTACTCGTTTTAGTACTCTCATCCTCAAGCCAACTAGTAAACTAATTTACTGTGCGTTAATAATGAGGCCATTATTGTGTCATAGTCTACTACCTCATGGTGGGGCAAATTAGGTATTCACAGGTCACTCCCCCAACCCGAACCATCTGATCCGTAAGAGAAGCGGGTATTGAAAGTACATTTGGTAGAGTTGTTGAGTCGGCCCTATTTTAGTTACGGGTGTCTATAAGACCCTATTCAACCATGAGCGCAGGAATCGAGCTTTCGGTTTTGGTCATCAAATCTACTAGTTTTCCAAACCTTGAAATATAGTACACTTGTGGATTCACATTTGCGACCTCAAATTCTTGTAGACCACATACCTCCACTTGTTTTAAGGCGCCCTTAATTTAAGTTTGGGGTCGTTTGGTTACCCCTTCTATAGCACATGAATTGCAATTCATGTGATTTGCAAAATAAGTGGGTTGTTTGTTTACCCAAAATCACATGAATTGAAGTTCTATAGGAATTCTAATTCCTCCATAATGGAGTAAGTTGCTTACCTAGGTCCCCCTAGGTAAGTGGGAATTCCTATGGAATTCACTTCCTATATCAAAACCAAACAAGCTTCCTCCATTTCATGTGAATTGCAAATCATGTGAATTGTTACTTCCTTAGAAGTGCAATTCCCCCTTGCGAACCAAACGACCCTTTTGTCATAGTTCCGGTTTTAGACGATTTAAGTCGGAAACTACAAAGTTAAGCAGAACCCAATGGTTAGCACCTGGTAGTTCAAACCGGCCAGTAGAATAGAATAGAGTAGAGTAGTAGGGGGGGAACCCATTCCCAAAACACCAATGTGTAGTCATGTTAGGTTGAAACTACCAAAAAAGAGGAATTCAAAGAAGTTAAATGCAAGTCAGAATTAGGAGGAAAATACAAAGGACGAAGCAATCGAGATGGAAAAAGGAAGGAACGCGGGGCAAATCGGTCGGTTTGTGGGCTCTACACTTTTTCATTTTTCAAGTTTTCGAGAAAGCTAACCCCCCATTCCACATTCCCCCATTACCCTTTTTTTTTTCCTTTCTTTAAATTTTTTATATATATTTTTTCTTACAAATTCAACCTATTTCGATTCACAAATTCTTATTTCAGACGGAGGTATCCGTCTTAAGCTTAAGACGGATACCATATTCTCTCACAAAATACCTATCAAGGGTGAGTGGAGAGCACATGGGGGGAGCCCACCTTGTCCCCTCTACCCATTTCCTCTCACAAAATACCCGTTGTAAGATCCGACCCGTCTTAAGCAAGACCTACTGATTTCGATTCGACGAGTAATAAACTTGTTTTTGTAACTAAATAGAAAGCATTTTTAAAATAATGCTGAAAAAATAAATATTTGTCGTTTTGGGTCGAGTTTAAAACTATTTATCAAAACGGTGTCTTTAATTATCTTTTTTCTAATTTTTTTAAAAAAAATATAAAAAAAAATGATATTCTACATGCTACCCCTATGTTTTTTTGTTTTCTATATGCTACCCCTCATTTTTTCAAAAAAACTTTAACCGCATATAACTCATGGTTATAAACTCGGAACCTAGGTAGCACCAAAACGGGCACGGACACGACACGGACACGTGATACGGCATCTCGTGAAATTTAGGACACGAGACACGGCATTTAAATTTAATAAAATATATATTTTATAGTTATAAATAACATACAATTTTATTTTTGTATTAGTATTTGATATTAAATATAAATAATTGAGGGTAAAACTTGACTTTAACTATAATTTATTCTCATTTCCCACCCAAACTCATCTTCTAATCAATTTTCCCACCCAAACTCATCTTCTAATCAACCTCTTCTAGTCTTTCAATCTCACATTCCTTGTTTATTGGTATCCGTGTGTCCGTGTGTCCGACACGGTGTCCGACACGGGACGGCTGGTTAGGAGAAGTGTCCGTGCTACCTAGCTCGGAACGCAATGATTCTTTTCTCCAAAATGATCGTCATCTCAAGATCTAAAATTTGAAAAAAAAGTCACTTTATGAACGTGTTGAAAGAGTTATGGTTGGTCAAACGTTTTTAACTAAATAAACTTTGACCGACAATATCTCATGACTACGAGTTCATAAAGCCACGATTTTTTTTTCAAATCTAAGATCTCGAGAAGACGATGATTTTGAAAAAAAAAATCGTCGCGTACCAAATACATGATTATGAATTATATGCGGTCAAAATTATTTTGAAGAAAAAGAAGGGTACCATGTAGAATATCCAAAAAAATAAAAATAAAAATTTACTATTCACAGACACGCCAATGGGAATGGCGTGTTTCCTCCTTGTTTTTTGTTCGCGAAATCCGATCATACGTGAACACTATTTTGATAAATAGTTTTAAATCTGACCCAAAAAAGACCGCATTTGATTTGAATTTTAACTAACTAAGACGTAACGTAAATCAATTAACTTAATTAAGTATAAACAAACAATTAACGGATTCCGTGAAAAAAAAATGACAAATTTAAATTTTGATTAATTTGTCAACATACTGAAGATTGTTCGTCCGTCATGATAATCGACTTAGTGAAATTGTTGTTGTTCGATTTAGTAAAATTGTTGTTGTTGTATTTTTAAAATTTTTTTAGTTGAATTAGTTGTATTTGATCAAATGCGGAATTTTTTAAAAAAATTGGAAAAAAGACCATGGTCAGACGAATAACTGGATGTCATGGACCATGGCCAGACATCCATTTCCAACGTCTGACCATGGCAAGACATTGGAAATGGATGTCCAGCCATGGCTAGACATCCATTTCCAACGTCTGGCCATTTTCCAGTTTTTTTTTATAAAAAAATCCGCATTTGAATTTTAATTAACTAAGACGTAACGTAAATCAATTAACTTAATTAAGTATAAACAAACAATTATCAGATTCCGGGAAAAAATGACAAATTTAAATTTTGACTATTTTGTAAACATACCAAAGATTGTTCGTCCGTCATGATAATCGATTTAGTGAAATTGTTGTTATTGTAATTTTTTAATTTTTTTAGTTGAATTAGTTGTATTTGATTTTGGGAGAATTAGAGATAGAGAGTTTAAGTGCATAAGGGCATTATCGTCTTTCGTAATGAAAACGTCGTCGATATTTCCTAAAACGTCGTCGATGTTTTACAATCCGGTAAAATTAACTACCTTCGATTAATTCAGCGATAATTGTTTGATTGTCTGAAGTTCTCTTATTTTGGAAAATTTGTTTCAGTGTGTTTTTCACTTATCCTTTTCTATATCTTTACATTATACGGTGTACATCGCAAATTCTTATTTCAGATGGACTTTTTCCGTCTGAAAAATAAGACGGGATTATGTTGCCAATTTTTGATAAAATGTAACCACAACTTATATCAACTTGTTTTCAATAGTGGTTACATTTAACTGTAAAGAGTGCTTACAAAATCTCGTCTTATTGTTTCAGACTAAAATGATCTGTCTGAAGCAAGACCAACTGGGTGTACATTACTAAGGGATGTTCTAAAGTATGATTCAAGTCAGTCGACCCCAAATTATTTTGGAATTAGGGCTCTGATCTTCTTGTTGTTGTCTAAAAGTCTAAGGAATCACAAATGACTTGTTTAATCCTACTTATTCGACCTGTCACAAATGAGAACAAATGGAGAAAGTTGCTTATCTAGGTCACTAAGTGAGAATGACTACATGAATTACACTTCCTCTTTGGTAACCAAACACTATTTATTAATTCACATAAATTCTAAATAAATGATTTTGTAATTCAAGATGAATATCCATTATTTTGTATAGTTGTACAATCTATTACTAGTAAATTGATCGACCTCACAGAAATTAATTCACAAATTTACTGATTTGGTTTATACTAGTTATTTAACCGGTCTAAACATTTTTCCATTTCTTTATATTACCTAGGCACAGACGATGCACATTGAAGAAAATTTAAAAAACCAAACTCCTATAGTATTTTGCTCACAAACCCAAAAATCAACCGAAATCGATGCGCCAAACGACCCTAATTACCATTTAATCATTTCTACGTATTTTTTTTTTTTTATAAAAATATGTTTGAAATACGATCACTATTGTAAAGTCGATGTCGAATACGACCCAATCGAGCATTTAATCACCTCAACCATCCAAGCAAAACCCCCTCAATTGAAACGAGTTAGATGACTAGATGCATTGCCGGCAATACCCAAAAAAATCTAACAAAAAATAATAAATAAATAAACAAATAATCAATAAAAATAAAAAAAAAACACGTAAAAAAAATTAGATAAGAATTCCATTCGAAAAGAAAAGATGGAAGAAGAAAGAGAGGCAACACCACCAACACCAACAACAAAGGTAGAGGAGAAGAGAAGGTGAGAAAGAGAGAGAAAATTATATTGAAATATTATTATTATTATTATTATTATTAATATTAATATTATGGCTTCCATCTTCCCACCCACACATTATTCCTCAACAAACCACCTCCACCACCATTAACAACATCACCCCCTCTTCTCTTCTCTTCTCTTCTCATTTTAATCCCTTTTTCCTTTTTTTATTATTCATTTAATCTATATTAATTATTTTCACACCATACCCATTTATTTATCAATTTATACATCTCTCCTTTCTACTTAGTTTGCTTCATATTGTTGTGTGTTTGGTGTATTTTTGTTATTGTAACCATACAAAAACAATTCAAATAAGTTAATAAATAAATAATTACGATGCGGAAGGGAAGATCGACGGCGGCGGCGACGGCGGTTGTAGCGGTGAATAACAACGGATCTATTCCGATCCAAGATTCAACTCAAATTAAATTCCGTGGAGTCCGAAAGCGCCCTTGGGGCCGATTCGCTGCTGAGATCCGTGACCCGTGGAAAAAAACCCGGGTTTGGTTAGGAACATTTGATTCGGCCGAAGACGCGGCTCGCGCTTATGATAAAGCCGCGTGGCAGCTTCGCGGTCCGAAAGCCAAAACTAATTTTCCTTCACCACCAGACGGTGTCGTTTTAGATCCATTGCCTTTTTTCAGAAACGATAACGGTTTTGTCCACAAGAGTTATAATAATAATAATAATAATAATAATCAGCAGCATCAGCAGCATGACGTGGAGATGATTCAACGGCCTGCGGAAAGCGGCATGAGTAGTACAGTTGAGTCGTTTACGGCGGCGGTTGTTAGGGTTTCTAGCGGTGTTAGTAAGCCAAGAACCCCACCGATTGTACCGGAAGATTGTAGAAGTGATTGCGATTCGTCGTCTTCTGTTATTGATTGTGACGACGGTTGCGATGTTGATATCGCTTCATCGTCTGTGAAGGAGGTTGGCGTAAAGTGTCCGTTACCGTTCGATCTGAATCTTCCTCCTGTTGATTGTTTAGGGTTTGATGATTTTCCGGCTACTACGCTTTGTCTTTGACTTAACTGTAACGGCGATCTATCCAACCAACCAACCACCGTTTTTAATAGTTGATGATGACGACAACGACAACAACAACAACGATGATTAATTGTTGGATTTGAATTGGATGGTTGTAATTCTATCTCACTCTTTTCCTACCTCTCATATGACGACGATGATGATGATTATATTGTTGTTTTAATGATTATGTTAATTGGAATTTTCATGTTCAAAAAATTTCAAAACAAAAAAAAAAAAGCAATTATTGCCATAGTTCATATTGGATGAGACCGTCTTAAGCCGATAACAGACTCTTTGTATGCTATTTGGTTCATCTAATACTAGCTGCAATTACTTTGTCGTCAGTTTAAGACGGTTTTAAGCAAGACTAGCTGTTGATGATTGATCGGATCATGTCTAATGTTGAAGAGGACAACTACTTTTAGAGTTTTAGTTCTTCATAATCATCTTTTTTTTTTTTTTTTTTTTTATAAAAGTTTTTCAAACTTTGAGATGATGTTATGAGATCTGGGATGTTGTTCTTCAACTAAGAGATATAGAGGGAAAAATAGAGGATGAATGAATGAAGATTAGATTTGTACTATTGTTAGACGATAATGAAGAAGAAGAAGATGATGATGAATAGAGGGGGAAGATTGTAGGTCTTGTTTTTGGATCAATGTAAATTTCCCCCCTCATGTTGGTTCATCCAATTTGTATTGTAGATTTACGAAACGAAGAATGAAATTTCTATTCTGAAATTAAACATATTTCAATGAACTCGAATCTTGAAATGGTGATTTATTACTTTGTATTTCATATGTTCCTTCCATTGCTTGTTAGATCACGATTGTTAACATTATCCGGTATGTAGTTGATGTATGTTATCACGTTCTTCTTTGTTGGTCTCGTTTCCGACTTGAATATGTCGATTGTCCAACGGGTTTCGGCCTTCGAGCAGATCTTTGATTGTAGTACGACATAGCCATGAAGATTTAGATCAAGGATTCTGTTTTCTTTTACCAAGTTATATAATCCTTCCATCATTTATTCGCCATATAGATTTGAGTTCCGTCTTTGCTACCGTTGTTGGTGAAGAATTTTGAATTATTAGGTACTCTCTCTTCCATTATTGATTCACCATACTCCATGTTTTAGCCTCTCTTAACTTTGAGTTCGTCTTTGCTACCGTTGTTGGTGAAGGATTGTTTACTTTGAATTTGATTCGACTTTTGCGATTGATTTTATGGTAAATTACTTCACAATTTTTTATTGAAGACGGACACTATTCGTCACTAACTGAAGAATTGATTTATTTTTTTGTGGCCCTGTGGAGTGCTGATTAGTAATAATCATGTTAATATCTTTTAAACTTTTCTTCATTTATTTAGTAGGTCTTGGTTGTGACGGATCGGATCTTGCGACAGGTATTTTGTGAGAGGAAATGGGTAGAGGGGACAAGGTGGACACCCTTCATGTGCTTCTCCACTCACCCTTGATGGGTATTTTGTGAGAGAATATGGTATCCGTCTTAAGCTTGCGACGGATAGTGTCCGTCACAAATGAGAATTTGTGTCATTTATTAGTCTTTTCTAAAGAAATTAGTTGTTGTATTATGTGTTTGGTGAAGATGAAAATCTATCATTTCATTGTCTTTTGTATCATTGCTATTGATTAAGCTTACAATACCCATATCGTATGGAGTATTTTTCTTCATTTTTTTAATGAAGAAAATTAAGTCTCCTAAGCTTTTCCTTTAATTAGTATTTTTCTTGTTTTATGGTGAATTAAGCTTTTCCTTTGATTGTGAAGTCTCTTAAATGGTTTGGACTTTGGATGATAAATACTAACTTGGTTGTGAGTCGGATGTGACGGTTTTTAGTACGACATAACCAAATTAAAGCTTTCGTTAAAACTCATTTTACAAATTTATCTGCATAAATTCTTATACAAGACTTGTTACTTCATTCTACCTCAACACAATATTTGTGTTTTATAAGTTTTCTGTGATAATTTATGTTAAATAATGTGTATAAATTGATGTAATTCATGGTTTATTACAATTTATTATCTTTGTCGTGTGTTAGTTTGTTCGTTTGCCTTAAGATTGTGGGAAAAAATGTCAAGTTGATATTGGCAGACTTTATCAGAAATGTTATCATTATCAACAAATGGGGATGCTTGTGGTTGTGGAGATCAACTCTAAATCTTGCATTCTATCGGAATCTTTCTTGATAAGTTTTTTCTACTCATAAAGTTTAATCTTTTGCACATGTCTTTGTAAATTTGTGTATTTATGTAATTCTGAGTTTTAGTTCTCTATTTGTGATTTCCAGAAAGTCTTTTTTTTAGGACGGGTCAAACTCTTTTCACAAATAGGCTCATTTGCCTCTCACTTGCCCTTTGTAAGGGGGGTTTGACCCGTCTTAAGTTTAAGACGGGTCGATTCGTCTTAATGAGAATTTGTGATTTCCTATATCTTCTTTTCTACGGAGTGATAAACTATTGATATCCGTCTGAAACAATAAAACCAGTCAAATTAAGACAAACTCTTGCTCGAATTATTTGCCTCGTTCTACACTTGAGACAAATTAATCGTCTTTTTGCGTTTTCCATCTTCTCTTTTTATTCGGTTGATTCAACGCAATTTTCATGTTGATCCATTTGGAAACATGCCCTAATACAAGGGTAAGACCACGTCCGTCCGAATCCCTCTCGCTTCGTAGTTTGCAGGAGCTCTTGAGACCGTGGCGCAATGTTGTTTCCCATCGATTTGATTCACAAATTGTTATATACTACGGGTTTAACATGTAACCAATCTATTAACAAAGCTAAATACCAAGATCTAGCAAACATCGACAATTCGATATTTTACAAGAATGATGGAGACATTTGAGTTAATTACGATGTACATTTCTCGGTTGATCGTGTAGCTAAACTTCAATGGCGGTGAATCTACGGTTACATAAGCGGTTGAACATTTATCTCAGCTTTGTTAGACGACGAGGTGGGTGGGTGGAAGCGGAATTAGGCAGAGAAGTTGGATGATTGTTGATATTCTTTGTATCAACTTTAAAACCTACCCATATGTATGTCTCAAAGACAAGGTCGTCTTGACCTAATTCTTACACAACTAAAATGTTATTTTTGTTTGGTTGCTGATTTTAGAAGTGAATGAATATTTCAACAGACAAATGGTAGGCAAACGGTATCCATTATTATTTGTTTTTGCTTTTCTTGCGTAACAAATTTTATCATTTTTATTTTGGGTGTCATTCTTTCTCCTTTGCATTGTCTTCTCCTTATTTAAACAAACAAGTTTACAAAACACTGATTAGCTTCTTTTTACGTTTATTTGTTTTAGCTTAGAAGGTATTGCTTCTCAGGGTGACCCGTTTTATTGTTGACTGGTTAAATCCCCTCACAAAAGAGCAAGTGAGAGGATGATATGTCTTATTGTTTCAGACGGGTCAAACTCTTTCACAAAAGAGCAAGTGAGAGATTATTCATTATCCCCCCACTTTGCCTCAGCTACTCTTTTGTGAGGAGGCTTGACCCGTCTTAAACAATAAGACGGATCGTCCGTTTAAGACAAGAATTTGTGTATTTGTTTGGCTTTACCTCCTGGAGTACAAAATGAGATATTATGTCCATTTATTTAAGGTTCTTATTTTGTAATTGGTCCTCAAACAAATAAATATATTAAAACTTTCCAAAATTGACATGACACGAAAACACGACACGAACCTGACACAAAATTAACGGGTTAGGGTGGAGGTTTGGGTCGTGTTTGGATTGAGAGTTCATGACATGTCGACATGTGACACGAACCCGAACCCGACACAACTTGATATGTTTGCCAGGTCTATTACACACCCGTCTTATAAAAAAAAAAGAATTATCTCTAATATTATCAGAACTTCTTACTTATCTATCTTAAATAAGAAACAGATCAAATAGGAAAAATAGGAACACGCATATGATTTACTACAAGGTCTACAACAGACCCTTTTAGTAATTTTAATTTTTGTCGTTAAAACTCACTGAATTGCTTGAGCAATATTGTATTTTAGCTTAATGTTTAAGTAAAAAAACTTAGAAACTTTATTGTAAAACTCATAGTCTTTAGAACAAAACTGAAATATATTTTATTAAAAACTCAGAAATTAGACAATCATTTATATTACATCTGAGGTATAATCTATTAACTGATAAAATAGATAATGAAACAAAAAGCAGATTGTCTAGGTAATGACAATCTCTTGTTCCATCAATCTATACAAGATTGTATTTGACCGCTTTTAACTTAAGATAGATATGAGTCATAAGAGTCTAACAATTGTAATATTAAAGATATCAAGTTAAGCTTTATCATAAAACCGTATCGTATATGAATTACTGATTTCGTAAAAAAGAATATTCCATACTTTTATGCGGGTTATGTTTTGTCACATTATGGTCTCATATCGACTTTGAAATTATTTTATTTAAGTAAATGTTAAAAATGTAGTAAGTGGTGATAAGAGGAAAATGGGTAGCAAGTGGAGAACACAAGAAGCCAAGTTTGACCTGTGAAAATCCATTAATAATCCATAATAATAATCAAAGAGGTATGTTGATGAGTTGATGTACATATATATAATAATAATTATATAAATATATAATTATATAAATATATAATTGTATATTTGTGTAATGCATTGATTTGAGGCCTCTTGCAATCTGGCGTCCAATGTAACACGCCTTCCAATATCGCCCACTTCTTTTGCATGATTTTCCATTTCATTGTGTTTTCTTCCCACTATTATGCTTAGCGGTACTTCTCCTTAAATACGGTGCATATTCGTCTTTAATAAAGACGGGTTAAAGTCCCTCTTATAAGGAGCCAAATAGAATGGATCTCCATTTACCCTCCCATTTACATTCTTTCTAACCCGTCTTCAATAAAGACGGATATGTGCGGTCTACCTGAGAATTTGTATATCTATAGGGCCATAGGGGTTTTGATTTTAGACGTCTGCACGTAAAGTTGGTGCTATCGATTATTGCCAATGCTATAGAATGAAATAAGATGGCCGGCGAGGAACATACAAGTAATATTTATCGAAACTCGAATATTCAAGGTTTTGTCGCAACAGTAGTTATTGCCTGTGTTGTTAACGAAGCCTTTGAAATCGTTCACTTAAACGTTAAGTTATAAAAATACAACCTTGATCAAAAACTATACATATAAATTAAGTTAATTTTAGTGCTAAAACTTATATAAATTTTAAATAATCAAGATAAAAATATATGTAAACCCAATCACTAAAATGGGCCCAATTTAATAAATAAGATGCGTTTTCCTTTTTTGAGACATGTCTATTACTATTAGTCACTTAACGTTATAACTAGTATAGACCCCGTGCTAAAGCACGGTATATATGAGACTTTCATCTACATAGGGGTTTTCCTATATATCGTTTGCACAAAATGTTTGACCTTTTAATATGGTGTTTGTTATGAAATATTATTATATGGATGTCCATATCTTATAGGATACTAGAATATATTATCTTATGGAAACTCTACCCCTATTGTATGTGTATATATACCCCTTATAATGGAATAATAACATAGATCTGTCTGCCTTACTTTCTCTCTAGCTTCTCTCTACCTTCTCTCTATAATTATATTTCCCTTTGTTTCACAACAGTGTTATATAATTTTAATTTTTTTGAGACACAAGTAAATAAAACATTGTAAGATGGTAATAATTGTGATTATATATAATAAGGTATAAATGTATATTTTAGGAAGCGGATAATTTTATATTGATTTTAAACTTGGCAAAGAGTGTAGATAATGCTAGTGTATGATTTGTGCAATCTTTTATTTGAGTGTACATAATAGAAAATAATATC
Source organism: Heliosperma pusillum (assembly GCA_022085475.1). NCBI lineage: Eukaryota > Viridiplantae > Streptophyta > Magnoliopsida > Caryophyllales > Caryophyllaceae > Heliosperma > Heliosperma pusillum. The sequence goes on from JAIUZE010070305.1 coordinate 41,491, forward strand.
TCTTATAGATCAATGTGAGAATTTGCGGTTTAGGAAAAATAATTGAGATCGAGCCTTAATAATATCCCTTATATACCTTATAAAAATTAAGAGTAATATACATTTAAGGAAGCAGATAATAATATTTCTTATAGCAAGTAGATTAATGATAAGATATGTACATAATAGAAAATAATATCTCTTATAGATTATTATTATTATTATTATTATTATTATTATTATTATTATTATTATTATTATTATTATTATTATTATTATTATTATTATTATAAATTTAGAACTAACTTAATTTCATGATGAATTAATAATGTGACGTAATATTTTTTCAGGTTTGTGATGACGATGTCGGGATGGATATTTGGTGATAAATAACAGTATCAATTACGATATTATACCTTTTAAAAGTTAAGTTAATATATATAAAATTGAATATGGATATAATTATAATTTGCGTAAATTTGTGTAAATATATGAAATTTGAAGCACATTTTAAACTTTAGCACAGATTTGTGTGTAAATATGTGCACAATATTATTAGCAAAGATAACAATTCCAAAAGTTGCAATATTTAAGCATTGATTTCACAAAATTTACACATTTTTAGCAAAGATTACAGTTAAACAAGTTGCAATAATTTAGCAATTATCAATATATGTGGGCCCTGACTGACTTTTCAACAATTAACTTCAGCAATTAGAAAACTCTCCAAAATAATGGGCCCAACTAAGAGTCCACAATATTGAGCGGGAAAATTTTTAGTGTGACTTAATCTTTTAGCAGTAGGGGATGTAAAATTTTTGTATTGAAACTTAAGGTCATAATGTTTGTACAAATATATTCACGATTCATGAATCACATAGTGTCCAAGGTCCTCTATGATCCTTATAGCACAAGGGAAAGTGATGAAAGCCATTAAGAAAACTAGATTGCTTAAAATCAAAGTTAAATTTCGAGAATAAATATCAATCTAATGTGATGCTCAAGAGGGACAACGTGCAATTATAAGTTTATAGCAACGTGACTGAAACGGATAAAACATGTTGAAAAATGTTACAAACTAAACTCCATCAGGATTGCTTAAAATCCGACCGATAAGGTAGTTGGATCCTCGACAACCATACCCGAGGGACCTATTGTGTTGATCCGCACACTTCAACCTTGTAACCTTTGTATTTCCGTACCTTATTTTCGCACTTTTATGATTTGTAAGGTCATGCCCCAAGAGGCCAAGATTACTATCTATAAGCATGATCTTAGTTATGATTCTTAGTTTATTATGCATTTAAGAAACGTATTACTATTATGCACACTTCATGTTTCTTGTTACACGGGTTGTATTATCAAACAAAGTCTCTTTACGGGGTGTTAAATCAATGAAAATTGTTCCTACCGTTAAAGTTGTCAACACTTGTGATTGCCTTCAATAATCATATTACTTACTTTTATAGCATTTGTATTTTGACAGTTAACAGCATGACTGGCATTACCAATATACACCCCCAAGACCCGAGTAGTATGCTAGTGGTCGATTCTCACTAGCACGAAACCTTTTGTTGGTTGCATTCTAGTCATTGTGTGGGTAAAGGTGCGCAATACGACTCGGCAAAAATATCGAACCGTGACAAATTTATCATGGCTTAGCTTTTCACAATAAATGAACACAAATTTTTCAGGTGTGACAAAAATTATTTTGGACACTTGGACAGGGCTTAGCTCTTGATTAATTTGACAAAAATAGAAGTCTCGGAAATGTACCTACGCTCCATTGTTTCGTTATAAGCCCAAAATATGGCTTTAGCCCAACAAGTGTTATGGGCCCAAGGCCCAGGGTACATTAGCCCAACAAGTGTTATGGGCCCAAGGCCCAGGGTACATTACTGGGATTTACATTAGGTTTTCTAGGAATCGGATACTCTTTCATTTTCTAAAAATAAGGGGGGAGTCCATTTCTTCTCAACGACCCAGATTATATATCCGAGTAATCCAATGAGTAACGGCTTATGCATATATAAATATAGGAATAATAATCAAGTATAAAGGACAATACATTATTTAAGGGCAGCCATATTCCACAAAGAAAATCACTGGCCATAAACATTGTAAGGCTAAGCTGTCAAAACGTAAAATCTCATTTATACTATAATTGTTGTGGTATTATTGCAAGTTGTTGTGGAAATATCATTGTTCTAGCGGTTGTTTGGTTGAACATGAAGAGATGAATTTCTCATGAAAATTAAATTTACATGAAATTGTAATTCAGGTGAATTGCATAAAACTTGTTTGGTTAGCATGTGGATAGTGAATTCATGTGAGAAGTTACACTTAGCTAGGTAAGTGACTTCCCACATTATGTAATTACAATTCTTTGGGAAATTCTATTTCTTATGAAATGGGCAACCAAACAACGTGTTATCTTGTCAATTAATGGGAATTTCTACTTACCATGAATCCAAACAACCCTTTATTTTATGACTATTAAAGAAAAAATGGACTCTTCATTTCTTTTAAGATAAGAAATGGATCGTCGGTCTTCTCGTGCTCTTTTGTTGCATCTTTTACTTAGCATTCCTACCTTGTGCCCTCCTTATAATTTAAGTACTAATTCCCATATTTTAGTTAATAAATGACATTTGAAAAAAACCTCTTCTTATCAATCACTACAAGTCAATTAATTGCAGACGACTGATATTGGCGACTGCAATTAGTCGCCATAATTCAATTGGCGACTGAAACTAGTCGCCTGAAACCAGCCACATGCTTTGGTCGCCAAATGGAATTCAACGATTAATTTCAGTCGCCAAATTTGGCGACTGATTTATCCGTCACCAAATTCAGAAAATGGCGTCTGACATGAGTCGCCAAATTTCAATTAATTTATCATGCATTGGCTTTTAAAACGGATCCTCGCCCGACTTGTGGATACTTTTCCTTCGCGCATGCTTTTATTGGAACGCTTTTGAACCGATGAGTAGTATCATAAAAAGATTTGCCTTACGACGCAAAATGTACGAGTTAGGTTTCTCTCCACTATCTCTAATAGGTTCATTTTATATATCAAATCTCCTACACGTCACCATTCATCACTTAAATCTTTGACCGTTACATCGTTTCAGGATAATATCTAAACCGTTGAGAGTTAATGAAAAAGGAAAGAAACGAATAGGATCAAATTGAAAATGTACAATGCGATGAGCCGACGATGTCTACCGACCCCATTCTAAACCAATTTATTATTAAGAAAGTAGTTGAAACAAAAAAACATTACACATAGAGTTCATCAAGAATAAATATATACTACAACCTTTAATTCAATAATCAACTCGTCTCGCTGAAGACGGGCACTATCCGTCACAAGCTGAAAATAGATAATGTACCTCTCACAATATACAAGTGGTAGGAAAAGTGGAGGAACTTCATTTACCCTCCCTATATACATATTATAAGAAATATACTAATTTGCTCATCTTCCATTAAAATTTAGATTGAATAATTTATTACAATCTAGCAAACGAATACGTGTCTATTGTGAAACCATCTCACACTCTCACGTATCATTTCAAGTCTTCAAACACAAAATCATTTTAAAATTGTACTAGGAAGTCAAACTGTCCCCTTGTTTACTAACTATGATTAGAACACTTTTCTTTTTATAATTCCCTTCTTACGAATTTTGTGGTTGTTTGTTTTGCGTGTACATACAAATATACAAATATGTAAAGTTATAAACTTTTAAAAATAGTTTTGTAAACAAAACAAGGCGCTTCAAAAATCATCCTATATTTGTCAATAACTATGATTCTCTATTTCCCTGATTGCTAAACAAATTACACAATTTTACATTCCCATTTTCAGAAATTAATAAATAAAATAAATCAACTCATACCAATTTTGTATATTTTGTTTTTTTTGTATTTTTTAACAATTTATTTATATAACTTCTAATAAGCTGGTTTTAATGTGTTTGATCAATACCAGCTGCTGATCTTTGCAGGTTTGTCTCATTAAATTATGATTCCTGCATGTTTTTGGTCTGATTATTTTGTTTATATGATATCCGTATCATTTGTTTACCGTTATCAAAATACTGTCTCACAGAGAATAAAAAAAGTAAACAAATGATTGAGGCGGAAAGTATTTTTGACAGGGTTCTATCTAAAGAGGCTGAAATCTCTTGAATAGTACAATAAATTGCACCCATAAAGAAAAAAGATATGATTTTTAAGGATTTTGGTTAATGGTTACATAATTGGTAAAGTTGGTTTGCATATTTCCACAATTCTTACAATTATTGTGAGGGTTTCAATATGACTTTTTAGTTATTGGGGTGGAAGTTTTTTGTTGGTATTAGACATACGTTAATTTTGGGTAAAGGGATTCATAAGATGTTTTTTTGATGCTGACGGATTTGAACTCAGGTTATAAGTATCGCTCTTCAATGGCTTTGCTTAGCCAACTCAGGTTGTTGTTGTTGTTGTTGTTGTGACTGTCGTCGTTGTTGTTGTGGACTTGTGGTTGTTAATATTGGTTGATAGCTGTTGCTGTTCTTGTTTACTGATGGATTGTTTTGGTTATAGCAGCGAGAAGAACTATTAACAATGACGGATATTGAAGTCGTAGACAAGTGGGATAATGACCATATAAACGACGACAGGTCTTGTAGCTATGACTTATTCTTTTGGATACAGGATACCGTAAACTATCTGATCTCTATTCAATACTGATCAAAGCGTAATTTACAGGTTTCCTGTTACAAAACAAAACTCGAATGAAATAGGAGAAGATACAACACCAAGAGACTACTTATTACCCAAAAAGGGAAACAGCAGCAAGACATACAATCGAGTGATATCTTTTTCGTTTGATGAATTACACAGTTTTCGCACCTGTCTCCGTTGGATGTGTGTTGACCAATCAACATGGTGGAGTGCCTGCCTCTCTTGGTTCGTCTTTGTTCTTTTTGCCCTCGCTGTCCCTGCATTTACCCATTTTTACCTCGCTTGCCCTACTTGTGATGCCAAGCACCACCGGCCATTCGACACAGTTGTGCAGATCTCTCTTTCCAGTGTAGCTACACTGTCTTTTCTTTGCCTGGCTCATTTTGTTAGGAAATATGGTCTCCGAAGATTCTTGTTCTTTGATAAGCTTGTTAATGAGAGCGACTCTGTTAGACATCACTACACTACTCAGTTCAATGTATGTCCCTAATTTTATCAATTTCCCTTGTTTGCATGCCTTTTCTGTGTGCTGCGATTCCTGAATGTTTGATTGAATGGATGCTAGTGTGTTCTCGTGATTTGACCGGTGTTTGGAATTTGGATACATATGTTGTGGTAATTTTCTACCTTCACAAGTTTCTTTTACGAAGGAATAGGATGCTTTTATTTTGCTACGATGGGATAAAGGAAAACGGTCTACAGAACTGTCTCGCTTCCTTTTACCTGATATATCAATTATTTGATGCAATTTATTATGAGTCATCCGAAAAACAACCTCTCTGTGTTGTTACCACTCGGGTAAGTCTATGTACATGTAACTCTCCCCGCACTCCATTTGCGGGAGCCCTTGAGGCCTTGGGGTGCTGTTGTGCTGGTTGACTAATATCCATCGAGTCAGTATTGCTTTGACATCATTTTGCACCGGCAGTTTCCACTTTCCACAATCAAGTGTCGGTCTGAGATTTAGTACGAGTATTCATCACTCATCAGTTCTGCAGTCGCATTCATTGATTAGATTGATGTATAATATGTCGTCTCATGTGTTTGCTTTGTTTAAAAGTGGTAATGCTAATTTCCTCGTGTTTTCTGCAGAGGTCACTGAAGATATTATCAATATTTGTCCTTCCCTGCTTTGCATTAGAATGTGGCTACAAAATCTGGTGGTATGCCTCAGGGGCTACAAGGATTCACTTCTTGGGAGATACCATATTGAGTGACGCCATAACATGCTCATTGGAGCTGATGTCGTGGCTATACCGAACACTAGTCTTTTTCCTAGTGTGCGTTCTCTTTCGACTCATTTGCTACCTCCAGATATTACGACTCAAGGACTTCGCCACTGTGTTTGAGGTCAATTCGGATGTCGAGTCTGTGTTAAAAGATCATCTTAGCATTAGGAGACAGTTGAGAATCATTAGCCACCGTTATCGGAGGTTTATCTTAGGCTCCTTAATACTCATCACCGTGAGTCTATTTACCTCCCTCCTTGTTTCTACCAGACCTCATGCTGATATGGGCCCTTTCCGAGCAGGAGAACTTGTTGTATGTCTTTCTTTCTTGTCTATAGCTCATAGCTAATCATTTCTACCTAGATCTTGCGTATATGGTTCAAAATCTCGGCCGAGTTTTATCATACAGGGCAAGTTGTATCAGATTTTCACCCCACCGAGATATCGCCTGAGAAATCACCGAGATCCGTCCGTGCTGGCCGAATAAGAACCGATTATACCGCTACCGTGACTATGACCGATACCGAGTTTTTGAACCATGCTTGCGTAGGACGGTTGAACCAAAGGGTTATGGTAAGACTTATGATGGTTGGACCTTTCAAATGTATATTCGAACCTCATATGTCTAACAATTACCTTATGATAAGACAGTTAATAGGAGAGTTTCTTAATCAAATCGGTTCACGTGCGATACAAAAAATGAAAAAATAAAGTCTAAATATGACGGTTTTGGCTTATGCAGTTGAGCTCCATAACTCTTGTGGCGGGATTGATGATAATACTGAGAAGTGCAACGAAGATAACCCACAAAGCACAAGCTATCACCCGGCTTGCCTCCAAATGGCATGTTTGTGCTACGATCGAATCGTTCACTACCTCTGAGACCGAAACACTTATGGCTGCAGCTCAACCATTCTCAGATGGAGATGATGATGCTGGTGAGGAGGAAGATGATGTCGACACCACCAGTTTTCTCCCAGCTTATGCCTACAGCTCTATCTCGTTCCAGAAACGTCAAGCTCTCGGTAAGTATAGATTGACCATGTTTAGCACAACTTTATTGGATTTTTTTTGTGTCTTCTTTATTTATGTATTCACCTTTTTATTATCATGGCTTCCTGTCAATGACCGGATTCAAATGATGATTCATGTTTCTCTACTCCATGTAATTTTCATGTTGCTATTGTTGTTCTTGCCGCTAACAACTGTAAATGTTGTGCAATTTTATTTTATTTTACACAGTATATGACAAGTGAATTACTTTGAAAACTGTTGTTTTTAGACAACCACAATAACTTATGCATGAAATTTTATGTGCGACAGTGAATTACTTTGAGAATAACAGAGCTGGGATTTCAGTGTACGGATTTATGTTGGACCGAAGTTGGCTACAACTCATATTTGGAGTCGAGCTATCGTTAGTACTTTGGCTACTTCAGAAGACCATTGGAATATCTTAAACAAACCAAACAGATCCGCCACTAAAGCTCAATTCCCCAAAGTGCCCGCATCCGCTGCTAAACTCATATTTGTTTCGAAAAGAGCATTTCAGTCAGTATATGGTGATTGATCATGTTCCATGAAATACTGGTAGATTTGCAGCCCCGCTTGATTTGATTGTATTATTGGTGTGGTAGTCTGGCTTGTCATTGAAGGTATCATTTAGTTTAGATGGTAAAGTTACTGAGCGGTTATATCATTCATGACTATTTGTGACATGGGTTATACATGTCCGCATCAAAACTGCCACCGTCGCTCTACTTAACACATATGTAGGCTGTCATTACAGCATTTATGACTGTATTTGTGTAATTTTATGCCAATTCAATGTACTGAAGTTTTGTGTATTTTCTTTGAGCATTTCTCATGTGTTATCTTGGCTTCTGCATCTGTTGTTGTACATTCGTGTAATGCTGCTGCTATAATTTAAGGTTATGAAGTTTTTATTTTCCTTAGACATCTTGGCTAATTAGCTTACACAACAGTATTAAATGCATTAGAAAGCATTCCGCATGTTCGAATGTCCAATGCATTATGCTTTTGTCTTATCCATCCCACATGAATATATTTGACCTGTCATGACAAATTGTGAAGTGATATCAATGATGGAACTGAATTTGTTTTCTAGTCGGTCTCACGAAAGAGTGTTGTATTGCAAGCGGATCTAAATCATACCACTTACCAAGGATGATCCCATTTATGTACCTATGGATGTGCTTGTTTCGCAAAAATGACTCATGATACAATTTACAAACTTGTTCGACTTCCAATAAAGAATGGGAACAACTTGGAAAATCCAAAAACTTAGGAAATTAATGCAAGACTCCCAAAAAAATAAATAATAATATCATCTAACACAAATTCTCATATAACGCGAACGTTAGTATAAATATTTTTCACGGTAAGTAATTATGAATTTATAATAAGTCACTCGTATTTAGACATGATTTGCTTATCCTAGACCCAAAACCCGAACTGACCTGACCTGACCAGAACTTTGATTGACCAATATTGACCAGATCACAATTCACAAGTACGTGACCCAACCCAAAATCACCTGAACGGTAATTAACCCGCTTCGAAATGATCCGAACTGACCCAAAATGACATGGAATTATAAAATTAAGTCATGTTAATATTATTCACATTAAAATAAAAAAAAGTACGTTTAGTTAGTCAAATTAGTACAATTAAAGTTTTTTAACAGTGATCCGACCCAAAATGACTCATACAAACAATCGCCCGACACAAAGTGACCCAAACCCAAAATGACCAGAACTTATCTTCCGAAACTCAAAATGACCCGACCCGACCCGACCTAGCCTAACCTGAAACGAGTGACAAACAAAAATGTTATCGACCCAAACCCAACCCGACTGACGGTTTCTAAGAGCCTCGTTCACGTTTAATGGGCGTGCAGAGCAGTAGTAGTATGTTTTGCTCAACAAAGTTAAGGCGCGAAGCATAACGACCCCGAAAAAACGCAAAATAAGACGCTATATTCGCCATCGTAATTTCCTGTATATTTCTCTATCAGATCATGTTTTTCTTGTTTTTCTTACACAATTCAAGAAATTAGGTAAACAAATATCCTTAGATTTTTTTTGATATGAATATAAATATAAATATAGAAGCATAAATCTTTGAATAATACTTAATTTTTGCTAAAAGGATCGGTTATGTAATAATGGAGATAACATCTGTTACAATTTGCCCATGTTCTAAAGAAATGAAGAAATTATATGAAGAATGGTTCAATTTTGCTGATTCAGGTAGCAATTTAGCATTATTATAATTAATTTTGTATTTGGGTTTGTTTTAATTTCTTAAATTTCATTTGACTGTATACGTTATTTAAAATCCCGTCACATATTTTGAAAAACGTATATAATCAAACGAAACGGAGTACGTGGGTACGCGTTTTAGGTGATTTAATTTGAATGTTTGATGGTTTGTAATGTTATGTAGATGGAGATGGTCGTATAACAGGGAATGATGCAATTAAATTCTTTAGCATGTCTAATTTGCCTAGAGAAGACCTAAAGCAGGTTTATTTTATTTTATTTTTATTTTTATTTTTATTTTTATTTTTGTTTGTTTGCTGTTAATTGTAAAAAAAAAAGGCCAAATATGTTGTTGAAATAAGTTAAATGTGTAACTTAATGCACTTCATCTATCAGGATTAAGTATATTGTTTTTTTTTTCTCCGTGTAAAGTGAGCCACAAAGGTGATATGTTGTTAATGGGGGCTTCAAACTCATGTTACGAGTATCACTTTCTCATGATTTTACCAGCTAAGCCAGTTCACTAGATGATATTTGCTACGTATATCATAAAATAGTTCTTTTGACGACTAATTTACTCTAACATGGGTCATGATTTTCTTGTAAAACGGCCCTACCCGTGAGTTGATTCGTTGAATATGTAGCATGGTTTAAGAAGGGTATCAACCTACACATGCATCTGGAATCGCGGAATTGTTTGCCTTTGTGCCTTGGCATTGATTAGTTAAAATATCTAGTATTAGCATCAGAATAGAGTTTTGGTAAGTTTTTAGGTTAATGGGTCTATCTGCCCATGGATATATGCAGTTTCGATGATAATGGTTAAACTGTGAGCGGTCTGGGTTGGTTAAGTGTGTTGGGCATAATTGGTAAAAGGGGGCTAAATAGAATTTGTAACAAGGCTACAAGAACATGCATCAGGTGGTGAATGTGTGAAGGTGACGGTGGTTCAAGAACGAGGGAGAAGTGAGGGAGCTAAGGCCCTCCTTTGAATGTAAATCATTACACTTACCATGGGCCATTAGTAGATTAGTAGTATTACACTATTACCTTATTTTGGGCGAGTACTGGTGTTGGACATGCGCAAGGACCTCTAGATGGAAACTTGAATCTGGTGTTGGCTCAGCTAGTACAGTTGAAATGGGTTTTAAGGGAGAAACTATCAGCAATGACTGATCATACGGGCAGACAAATTGAGACTGCAGGAGGATGAGACCGTCTCTTTTACTGTAGATAACCAATTTGTCTAACAAATCTGCTATCGATAAAACTGTGATGGCCTCCCGAGAAGAACTGCAAAATCGATTTGATCTGTGAGGTCATAGTCTGAAGGCACATTTTAATAACTTTTGTTGCACAGGAGCTAACACATGTTTGCATTTCGAATCTGATAATGTTAGCCATGTCTTTGTTACACTGGAACTAACATATGGGCTTTCCGATTTTTGTCAAGGTGTGGGCGTTAGCAGATACCAAGAGGCAAGGATTTCTTGATCTCCAGGAGTTTTGTACTGCAATGCAGGTACCATTTGTGTTCTAGCTCGTGTAACTCACTAGTTTGCTATACTGATTTTGCTCACGCAAATTGTGTTTTCCGTTTCTTTTTTTTGTAGTTTGTTTCTTTGGCACAATCTGGACACACCATCAATCAAGACCTCCTGAATTCCGAACGTGAGTGCATAGTTTCTGCTGCTTAAGTATTGCAAACTACGTTTTAGGATAACTGTAATTCAATTATATGCCTCACTCTACTTTAGACAATGTGATGTATGATTCCGGGTAGATGGAGTTAAAGTTTGAAATGGTATGTTTAATTAGGATCAAAGAGACTTTTCGAGTTATCTCCTCTTGAAGCTTGCTCAATTTCCTTCTCTTTTGTCAGTTGATTGGGAGAATGTTAAGCCACCTCATATGCAAGGTCTGACGGAAAAGTTGTCTGTAAGTAACTAAATTCTTTTTAACTTATTGTCTTTTCATGTCTGTGTTTGTGCTTAAGTTGTATACCGATTCCTCTGTTGTATACTTGTATCTACAGAAGAAGAAGAATAAACTTAAGAAAGCGGACTCTATAAATGGTATGTTTTTCTGTCCATTGCAGAAATGCATGCGCCTAATGATTTAATTTCAGCATATCTATTTAGCTCTTATTTTGGCTAAATGCAGCGAGTAAAAAACTCGAGCCTACACGCTCATCCTATTGGTTCACCTCATCAACATCGTCGAAAAAGGTATTCTCTGATTTCTCTCTAACCCACGCCTCTAAAGGACCTGATAATAACATACACCAGAAAGATGACTGGATCTGGCTCGAATCTGTATGCGAGCATATACAAAATGACCCGACCCATGCAAAAGTCATATCATTACCATTTATTAATAGAGTTTCAGTTATCTAATGTAGTTGCTTAAGCTATTCCAACGTGTATGCATTTCAGATTCAATCGTCTTCTGTTACATCAATAGTTGATGGGTTGAAAAGATTGTACAATCAGAAGTTGAAGCCATTAGAGACAACTTATCATTTTAATGATTTTGTATCACCTCTATTAGTAAGTCTGACATCTGTTTAACTTGTCTAGTAAACCTTCAAACTCTTTCCTATCATAACAATTTTAATCCTATGAACTCTGATCGTTTTCCGACATTGATTGCTTATGCAGGCAAATAGTGATTTTGATGCTAAGCCTATGGTCATGCTTCTTGGGCAATATTCCACTGGAAAAACGACATTTATCAAACATATTCTAAAGAGTAGTTATCCTGGTTAGTATAGTAAATGTTGTCTCTGTCTCTTGTATTTTACCCATTTATATAAGTTATTATACATAATTATATACTGCAAAAGTTATTATCTTATACAGTAGTTGCTTATTACTGACAGGGGCACATATTGGACCAGAGCCAACCACGGATAGATTTGTCGTCATCATGGTAAGAAACTTAAAGTTAATATACGTGTAAACCTCATTTGCGAATTCTCATTTCAGAAGGCTTAATCCGTCTGAAATTAAGACAAATAAAAGGTGACCATTATATGATAAAATGTAAACATTTCCTGATAAAAAGATACCATCATTTTATTGTTAGAAAGTGACAATTGTAGTTATAACTTTTTATCCATTAAATGGCCACTTTATAGTATAAAATGGGGAAATGTTTCCCGTCTTAAGGGAGTCTAACTGTCTAAGCAGTCTCTAATCTACTACTATGATTTTCTGTAGTCCGGTCCTGATGAAAGAAGTATTCCAGGAAATACAATTGCTGTTCAAGCAGACATGCCATTCGGCGGTCTTACATCATTTGGGACCGCCTTTCTGTCCAAATTCGAGTGTTCTCAGATGCCACACCCTGTGAGTTCTTTTTTTATTTGGAGATTTGAGCTCAAACTAATATTCTTCATTTTCTCTAAATTGAAAAGACAATAAATGCTCTATTTTTCTACCCCTTTAAGCTTCTGGAGCATATTACATTGGTGGATACCCCTGGAGTGCTGTCTGGGGAGAAACAGCGAACACAGAGGAGCTACGACTTCACTGGGGTAACATCCTGGTTTGCTGCCAAATGTGACCTAATCCTGCTCCTGTTTGATCCTCATAAACTTGATGTCAGTGATGAATTTAAGCGGGTAATATCATCTTTACGCGGTCACGATGACAAGATACGGGTTGTTTTGAACAAGGCAGATCAGATTGATACTCAGCAAGTAAGTAACAAATTGCAGACTTTCTGGCTTATTGTTTTTTTTTTCTTTCAGTTGCTTAGCAAATGCAACAGCTTATTGTTCTTTCTGGTTGATACAGTTGATGAGAGTTTATGGAGCATTGATGTGGTCACTTAGCAAAGTTCTAAATACCCCCGAGGTCACCCGAGTTTACGTTGGGTAAGAACTGACTGTAGCTTCACAAAGTTTTGAAGCCATTAACCTTGCTTTGAATGTGTCTAGGTGCAACGTGCAAGGCTCTATGAGGCCTTAGCATAGCAAAAGCACATTGGAAGCCTTAGGTGCGCTTTATTGACAAGACGCTCGCAACAAGGCGCATTACTATGCACCTTCTATATATTTTTTTATGTGTCCTCCTTTTGTCCCTTTTCCCTGCCTTTGGCTTCCTGAAGGGTGGTGTTGCGCAAAATTTTGCTTTCAAAATTAAATCATTGCTAGTGAAAACAATGCGCCTCATGTGCATAATGCCTGCACCTTTGTCTTGTCACCGGGGGACTTCGTCGTATCGATGCACCTTGTGCCTTGTGTTTTAACTGGCTTGATTTCTTTTACTTTATCAGTTTATCTGGTATACCAGTATATGCCTCCGACTATTACTTATGCAGATCTTTCAATGATACGCCTTCAAATGAAGCTATTGGCGGTCCAATGGGGCGGGAACTATTTGAAAGGGAACACGATGACCTTCTTGCTGATCTAAAAGATATTCCAAAAAAGGCTTGTGATAGACGAGTAAGTTACTCTGTGCTCATTGCCTCATTCGACATTATGTAACACAGTAGCTTATACGATCCCCAAAAGCATCATTTCTAAATTAAACTAATTAGACATATGAAATGGTCTGTAGTCTGAATTTCTGATGGAATAAAGCAAAATGGTTGGTGTACTAAACTATCTGCGTTTCTTTTAGTATGAAGAAACAGTCGAGGGATGCAATGTTAATCATGTGTAATGTTGTAATTGATGAAAAATGTACATGTTAAGTTTAGAAATATGGATTTGAATTTTGAAGCATTCATACAATTGTCCAATACTCACAGATAAACGAATTTGTCAAGCGCGCTAGAGCAGCAAAGATCAACGCGTACATAATAAGTCATCTAAAAAAGGAGATGCCAGTCATGATAGGCAAGGCCAGGACGCAACAGAGGCTAATCGATAACTTGGAAGATGAATTTCAAAAGGTGTCTCTATCTACCGAACTCCTTACTATCTCTGTGTTCAAGGTTTTTATAAGGGTAACTTACGGCGCATTTACTTAATGTAGGTCCAAAGAGAGTTCCACATACCAGCAGGAGACTTCCCCAATGTGGAGCACTTCAGGGACATTCTCAAGGGTTATAACATTGACAGGTTTGAGAAGTTGAAACCGCAAAAGATTAAAGTTGTTGACGACATGTTGAGCTACGACATCCCCGAGCTTCTGAGAAGCTTTAGGAATCCGTATGATCGATGACTCGTCTAATGATCACACTGAACAGTCCTATGTAAATGCCGCATAAAAGTAGTAGGTTTTTTCCGTGAGCAATGAATACAGAGCCTGTATTTTCTGCTCATTTTTCTCATTGTTTCCTATCTTCAAAATCGTTATAACAGTAGACACGATCACGAGTTACAACACTTTTGTGTTTACCGTACAAGATATACTAGGAAGGAAGGGACAGAGTGGAAGAGAAATCGAGGCACCATGGATGCCTTTCAGATCAATGTTTTAATTTGGTATGGACTTTAGAGGAACTAAATAACTAAAATATTCCCTTCATTTCCCTCCACATACAGCTTGATGAGCATATTTTCCGACTATTATGTCATGTTTCCAACTAGAGTTAACCATCACTTAAACCTACAGAGTCAGTTTGCCGTATCTCTGCAACCTATGCTGGAATTGTTTTTTTTTTTTTATTAACAGCACTAAGATTGAATTGTTGTTTCCTTTTTCTTTAAGACCGCACATATATCAAAAGTTGAAATGTCTCCAGTGTTTATTGAACATTCAGAAGTCGTAACATCGAAGGACATTACCACATCGCCTGAACTTCTCCACAGCATTTGTTAAGTGCAAACAAACTTCTCCACGGCATTTGTTTCTTGAACATTCAGTTGCATTCAGAAGAACTGTATTCCATCTAGTACAAAGTTAATAGAAAACCTTCACAACGAAGGTAAAAGGTAACAAAATCCAATTGTCACATGATTGAGAATGACATTGTATTCCAAATCCATAAAACACTACCAGAACGAGAAAAACTTGCCGAAAGCAGATACAAAATCTTATTTCATCTGACAAGCAATTCTTACATTCTTACTGTTGAGAGCCACCTGATGGTGCAGGCTGCTGATACTGCTGTGGCTGCGGCGGTGGGGGTCCTGCTGAAGGCTGCTGGTGATATTGACCAGGAGGGTAGTGCTGGTAATTTGGCGGGGGAGGTGCCATATAACCATACGGTGGATAATATGGCTGTTGATAATGACCTGGCTGAGGAGGTGGCATGCCCTGATAAGCGTACTGGTGTTGACCTTGACCAGATTTGTCGGGTCCCGATCCTGAACTAGAAGCTCCATCTTGTGAAGGTATGACCGCACCCATACGCTGGGGGTCCATTGATGGGTAGTAGGCCCGATCTTGTTGAGGTGGCGGAGGAATATTAAAATAAGGCATTGGTGGTGGTAGCTGGCCCTGCGGCGGTGCGCCAGGTGGATTAATTTGAGTTTGCTGCTGGGAAATAACTGCCCTAGGAAGCATCCCGCTGTGTGCCACAGATGCCTGATGGGTTGCTCCTGCACCATCGGTCTCAGGTTTCGGTTGTTGAGGCCGGCCCCACATTAGCTTTAGCCGTAAACCATTAATGACGAGTTTGTTTGACAGCTCATCTGCCGCCTTCTCGGCAGCTTCTCGGGTAGTATAGGTTACAAAAGCACAAGCACGCTGGATCACCATCCTTATGGATTCAATTTCACCATGGGCATAGAAGTTGTCTCTTAGGTCTTGCTCGGTAACCCTGTGATCAAGTCCGCCCACATATAGAGTCTTGATGCTCTCATCCTCTGGGGGTTCTAATGTCTGCATCTCACCCGCTTTATTGAGAAGCTTGTTTGCTACAGGATCATTCACTCTGTTCAAAGTGCAAAATAAAACATATGGTAAGACCGTTATCCTTTACTCGTATTATTTACTAAAGGAACAACCAACAAAGGCGTGTGGTTGATTCTAAGTCAAAATTGACGTCTTTGACGACCTCTCATTAACTCTAGAACAAATACACTATAAATATCAACTTAAAAAAAACATTATCACAAAAATAACTACAATTATTTATACAGATAAATTGCCCGATTATCATTTTATAAATTGAGTATCCTATTAACCATGTTGTACCATATTATTATGATATACTCCGTATTGGTTTATGCTTTCATTTTATTCTCTGTTAACCACAAAAATTTTAAAAGCATACCCGTACATTTTTGTATGGGCTTAACACTAGTTGTAAATAGAGCGACAAGCAAAAACAACATAACAAAATAGCTAATAACATCAACAACCAATAATGAGAGATTGAGAGGACCAACTCTGTAGGCAGAAACATAATGCACATTGGTAAGACCGTAAGATACATAATACACATTGGTAAGACCGTAAGAGACATAATACACATCGGTAAGACCGTAAGATGAAATACACAAAAAAAATCAACTTACCCATAATAACGATCTTTTATGTTCTGCTGTGACAACTCCCCGGTGACTGGCATCTCGTGCCGGTAAGGACACTCAGCCCCTCTAGTACATTCACCTCTTATAAAGAAACTGCAAACATGAGCTCTATTTCTTTTATAGTATGGTGTTGTTCTCTGAAGCTTCAAAATAGTGTCATTAGGCCGCACCTTGCCATATGAGGATTCATAATCTAAACCAGCCCTGGCCTGTAAAAAAAACAGATATTTTTTTTCCATAAGAGAACAATGACAGAGCGGCTAAGCATCCCATAAACTTGGCATACATCACCTCTAAAAATAGAGGTATTGAGCCTATCGTGATAGGTAAAAGCAATAGACTATCATGATAGATACAACAATAAACTAGAGCTGTACAACAAAAGCAAGCAAAGGAACAAAAGACCTTCACAGCCAAAATTCTGAATGCAAGTAAACCAGTAATGCATTAAAAGTAGGGAAGTAGACAATAAAGGCTTATTTAATAATCTTGTGATAAATATGATAATATGGCCGCCCAATTAGCTAAGTATTCGCCAAGGTTGCCTTAGTCATTTTCATTTTCAATCTCATTTAAGTATTTAAACCTTACAATTGATTCAGCGGTACTTTCGCCAGCGGGTTAGGCAAGTTATAATGCATAAAATTTGCCCAAAAAAAAAATATATATATATATAATCAATTTAGAGTTTTCTAAGTTTAACAAACAAAGGATAAAAAGGTCCTACCACCAATAAGCAAAATGGTAAAAAAGGGCAAAATGAATTGAACAAAGGTTGCATTGATAGAATTGCAGCCGAACATTATAACCGAACATTCAGACATTCAGATATACAAATACATACCTTACGGTCATGCTCCTCTGCAAAGTACTCCCTGTTGACATCACTCTTTGGGATGGCATCATGGGTGCTTATGCTGAGAGCTGTATCACGAACCTGGACGGGCAGACCATACTCAAGATCCAGTAGGCAGACTTGACATACATTTTTCAGTTTACAGCATGTCTGACAAATCTCTGTCTTTTTATATCTAGCTTCCTTGCCCGGTCTCCAACGGAACACTGTAAATGGTCTTGTACAGATTTTGCATTCCTTGTCATAATCTGCTTTCGTCTGCAACAGAAAAAATCGAAACGCATCTCTAGGTCAGATATAAAGATTCTGAATACATTGACTTTAGGATTTAAATATATGATTACTGTAGCTGTCAGCTGGGCCTGAGAGCAAGGAAGCAACGAGATGAGATGCAAATACAGAGAAATTCATAGATAAACTTAAATATAGTTAGCCATTTCCAGAGACATGAATGAACATGTTAATACCCAGTTTGTGTTATACCCAGTTTGTGTTATACCCAGTTTGTGTTATACATTGATAGAAACATGAATGAACATGTTAATGTATGACCCCTTAATGTATAGTCAGCAAAACAATTACTGATCTGCTTTTCAGTCATATCCTAGCGTCTAACTTAGGTGAACAAATTAATCACTGCCGTACATATTTAGGCGAGTAAAGGACACCTTTTCATTCCTTTCAGACATTGCTTTGCTTTATTGGAAAAAATAAAACGCATAGAGGAAGTGCAACATACATAAGCTAATAGAAACTAAGATGTTTCTACTTCCCATCACAAGCAAGGTGAAAAATCTAGAGAAATTGCCGGAGCAAACATCAGAGAAAAGGATTGGGTCAACGAAAACATCAATTGGAATCAAAAACAGATTCAACGCAACAGACAGAAACATAAAAAAAATTAAAAAAAAAAAAACAGGAATATCTATCTCAAGAGTCTCTTTCTTGAATGAAATAAATCCACACCAGTAGCCAGCGTAAAAAACCTTGAATAGACACGGACAGTTTTAACAAGATGGCCTCAGCTGCATGTATATAAACTAATAAGTATAGAAGTCCAAAAGTGATGAAACAGCACACAGTCTACAAAAATAATGGATCATAAGAGTGGTTCTAAAAGTTAATTTGTTAAATTGTACTCAGAAACTGAAATTAGTTGACTACCCTGCACTTTTGCTGCACATTACTGAGTAATGTGGAAACTCCAAAATCTAGAAATTGCTAACATAATAGGAAACAGCAGACAGGAAAAGATTATTCATAAGAAAGGTTTCAGAAGTACATTTGCCCACTTGAGGTAGTTGGTTAACCTAATTCACCTGGGGTAATGCGCCTAGTGCTGGGAACAGTTGATTGAATCTTGATAAACCCCAAAACTCACAGCACAAAATTACTTGCGAAACATAATTGATCAATGACTTTCTAATTCATGTCTTGATTTTCTAAATTTCATACGGAACAAAAAAGGTACCCCCAATGCTCCGAAAGATTGATTGTAATATTTCATGCGTATAGCAATGGTTAGCAGTATTAAATTAGAATCTTGGAGGTCATGCAAATGTAGCTTCTACCCAAAACGAACATCTGGCCGACAACAACACACATCTGAACCCAAGAACAAGCGAGTAACTTATCTAACTGCACATTAGACACCAAACTATTGAATATATGATATGATACTCCCTCCATCCGATTTTTACTGTCAGCCCCCCCTCCTCTTAACTTATCCCAACTTATTATCTACTTTCTAAATTCTCCAACATAGCCCGTAGATAATTAACAGCCATCATTTCCATCAAATAACATAGTCCCTGTTCTCTTTAACTCAAGGGATAGGGTTCGTATGCCATCATTTTGCGTTAAATCAACCCAAATAGAAAGTAGGACAATTAAACCGAAACGCATTCAGATGAAAACAAAAAATACTAATCAGGATTAAGCGTGAAAAGATTAATTAAAAAGGTGGGAAAAATATACCATTCGAATGAAGGGATTGTCACCAAGACAAGTACCACAGATGATAGGGAAGTCGGACCGCTCCCATCCATCAGCTTCATTATCTCTCAACAATCGATGCGCCATTTAAAAAAATAACCTATCAATCAGCAGCAAACACTCACAATTTAAGCGATGTCTCAAAAACTCGATAAATCAACAAACGACGATACTTGCACCGATTTTCAGCGTAATATGACGAAGAATTACAAGAGCCATACTATGTGAAGCATAAAATTGATTAATTTCAACAACAATACAACATCTCGCATGTAAAATACACACGATTTCACAAAAAAGTTATCTCATTTTCTAATTTAATCAAACCGCCATCTCCATCTTAACCCTAATTTCATGTACGAATTCAAAAAAACATTTCTTCGATTCAAGTAAATAATTAGGGACAAAAAATATAAACAATCTATAATCTACAAGATCTACGAATATAGAAAAAAAAATTACCTTAATCTCTACCAC
This sequence comes from Heliosperma pusillum, assembly GCA_022085475.1. Lineage (NCBI taxonomy): Eukaryota > Viridiplantae > Streptophyta > Magnoliopsida > Caryophyllales > Caryophyllaceae > Heliosperma > Heliosperma pusillum. The sequence continues at coordinate 61,482 of JAIUZE010070305.1, forward strand.
TGCTTCGAAATTTTGTGCTTACGGAATGAATCAACAATCGATTAGGATTATAAATATATCAGAGCTTCGATTGAAGTGTTGATTCAATCGATTTTCTAGGGTTTCTCGGCTTTTTGGTTAGGGTTTTGCGGATTTTTAATTTCTTAAGTGAAAGGAGAGTTGCTTATGTTTTTTTGGACACTCGCAACGGCCAAACAAAACTGATCCACGCGATTAGTTTATAAATCTAGTTCTTACAACTTACAATCGTCTGTCCCGGTTATTTCTTTACGGTAATTTTTTTCGTAGAAGACAAAAAATAGAGAAGTAGAGAAAAAGTTGTACACGAAAAAAAAAAAAAAAGTAATTTGCATATACAATACTTGTAAAATAATGTGAATATATAAGTAAGACACCTGAATAAGGAAAATGTAAAAAATTGACCGGAATGAGGGCTAATATAATCTTTGATTTCTACGCTTTTGAAATAAAGAGGAGATTAAATATGTCGTTCAGCGTAAGAGAAAATGATATGCCAAGGAATAAATAAGAAAAATGAACCGACAAAAGTGGAAGAAAAAAAATGTTACGGAATACATATGTGATCCCCTTTCTATGGTGCATATGGAGTACAACCGTACTTTAGACTAGCTTAGCCATATAGGTAATCGCTTTGACGCTTGAAAAGTGGATGAAATGAGACTAAGTCACGATAACAATTACGGAGTAGTAAATATATGTCGATTATTTTTGTAATGAATTGTACAGAAAAATTATTGGCTCATTATGTAGATACTTTAGTAAGATGATACTATAGTTGAAGTAAGAAAAACAACATATATTTCATTGTTAAGTTTTAAGCTGAATCACAAGTATCGATTGTCAAGACTCAGGTTTCTCAAATTATTTTGTACTATGTGTCTATGTCATTTATGAGCCCAACTCTAGTGTAATTGTGCGCGTCATTGTTCAATAATGTTGAAATTAGTGACTATATTATGAAGTCAAAATTTGATATTGAATCTTAAAGATTGAAAAGTATTATAGCTCATTGGAGCATGTTAGAGAACTACTAAGTTAAAATGAGTTGTCATGCGTTAAGAAAATTCAGTAATTGAGTAAATATTAACATCCTCGTTATGTGGATTACCTAAACGTTTATAATTTTCTTTTAAACCTTTATTGTTTGTGGATTTCATTTCTCAAGAAGAAGATGTGATTTTGCATATTATGACGCAGTTGGTAGCAGATTTCGTTCTCCAATGGTTCCATAAAAGAGCTTACTTGCAATTTTTGTAAATTGTCAAGCAAGTTGCTTACTATTGTAGCAACAAAAACGTAACCCGCTAGCAGGCTACACCTGCTACACCAAGCTACTAGCTTGAAATTAATTTACTTGATTTCTATTGGATGATTGAGTTAATGTGAGGTCATTAAGCTACAAGCTACAATATGTTGTAACTTGAGAGAAATGTAATTAGAAAGCAAGTTGGCTTAAAATAATGAGTTGGCAAGTTAAGCTACATGATGGTGTAGTTCACCATTGTACTTTTTTTTTACAATGGTAGCTCACCATTGTGGATGCATAGTATGTAGGATAATTGGCGGTTAGTGCCCCAACTGCTAACAGATTTTTTAAATATAAATAGTACAAAAAAACTAATGTGCCCACAGTGGATTAATTATACTTTGTCCAAGCCAGTGCATTTATGCTAGTATAGCTTAAAAAAAATTCACAAATTATTTGCAAGGATGAATGTCAACTTAAAACAAAAATTATTCACAAAAAATGTACTCTCTATGCTCCATATCAACTCAAAATAAAATTATTTGCCGGAGGTCAGGCTGAAGGCTGCTGATAATATTGGTATTACTGATAATTTGCCCGTAGAGGTGGCATATAACCATATGGTGGATAATATGACTGTCTAACCTGGCTGAGGTGACATGCCCTGATAAATGTGTGAGTGTTGACCTTGATCATATTTGTCGGGTCCCAATCCTGAACTAGACGCTCCATCTGGTGAAGGAGTGACCGCACCCATACGTTGGGGATCCATAGATGGGTAGTAGACCTGATGCTGCTGGGGTGGCGGAGTAATATTAAAATAAGTCACTGGTGGCTCGAGATTTTGATTTTGCTCCTGAGATAAAACTGTCCTAGGAAGCATCCCGCTGTGCACTACAGATGATTGTTGTGTCGCTGGTCCAGCACCATCGCTCTCACGTTTGGGTTGCTGTGTTCAGCCCCAGTTCAGCTTCAGCCTTAGACCTTTAATAATGAGTTTGTTTAACAGTTCATCTGCCGCCTTCTCGACAGCTTCTCGGATAGTATAGGTTACAAAAGCACAACCTCGATGGAGCACCATGCTTATGGATTCAATTTCACCGTGGTCATATAAGTTGTCTCTTAGGTCTTGCTCGGTTATTCTCTCATCAATCCCGCCCACATAGAGAGTCTTTACGCTCTCATCTTCCGGGGATTCAATCCCGCCCACATTGAGAAGCTTCACTCCGACCTTATTGTTAAGGGATGAAGTGATCAGTGATCACTTCATCCCAAAACATATGCATTCAGAGAACATTAAGAGGAATTGTTACCGAACTCTTTACTCATTAATAAATCACAAGTTATATGTTTACTACCTAAGTGACTTGAAACGTAGAAAGACAGACCCAAAACGGGGACTGATAAGCGATATTTTGTACTAATTTATCCCCCGTTTTAGCTCGATTTCTATATGATTTATGCACTTTGTTAAGTGATTAACGAACTAATATTACTATTCTAGTTGTTTTGCGTGCTTTGTCTCGTTTTATAGGAAAGGAAGCGATTTTGCTATATTTTATTACTTTATGGAGCAAAGACACTAGAATACAAGTTTACGAGGAACCGATGATAGCAATTTCATGATTGGATCACAATTCCCATTGCATCATTCCTCAAAGTGGATTGGTCTTGACTTTTGACTTGGTTTCTCAATTAAAACACAAGCCCAAGTGAACCAAAGCCTGGCCCAAGACCCTTTCCGAGCTGCAAACTACCAAAACAAGGCATAGGATCCCGTGCCCAAAGAAGAAATTCGAAGAGACGAAAGAAGATCCATCAGGGTTACATACCCGATCGGATTTACCATATACCCGATCGGGTATGTATGCTGCTGAACGCCTCTTGCCTCTTCTTCTCCCAAGCTTTAATGGGGATGTTTATTGCCTTGTCTAGGGTATGAATCCGGATGGAAAAGCTCAACCTTGCAGCCCTATAAAAGCCTAAGATCATCATCATCATGGAAAAGAAATTAACAAGACATCACATTAGATTACATTACATTACATACCAATCATATTATCATCTCTTACATTTAGTAATTTACATACAAGTTAGATTATAGTTTATGGTTTTGTATGCAAGTTTAGACATTGTAGAGTCTATTGATCGAATACGAAAGAGGGGGGGGGGGGGGGGGAATTGAGTATTAAAACTAGCCCCACTTTTTCAATTTATATGATATGTAATTAATTATTTGATCTTATAGATTAAAATCAACTAACTAATTAATCAAAGTAAGCATAAGTAACGAAATAACGAAAAGTAAAAAGAGTAGAGAGAGGCACACGGATTTTTGAAGTGGTTCAGTTTCACACGTTGAAACCTACGTCCACTATTCTCGATTAATAATTCTTAGTACCTTTCTACGGATTACAAAAATTATCAAGCCACTCGTATAATCAACACTATGATTATAACTCAAGGTGAGTATCGCTAAATACTCTATACTATCTTACGTTAATAAGAAAGTACAATATAACTCACACAGATTCCCGTTAAAGAATTGTAAGCTTATAATGATGTACTATTATCTTTTCTTTCACTATTATCTGCAAGAGATCAAATACAGCTTTTAGGTACCCACGCTAAGTTGGGTCCTTTGTGGTTAGTAACTCTGTATATTTGATCCTTTCTAACACATACCTGTCTAACAATTCTTTTCTTCTTAACATAAGGCTGTCTGGGTTTATTATAGTGTTTGTTATTGTTGCGACGTACATTAGGTTTAAATGACTGCTTTTGATTCACATATGGTTTAGATTTTGAAGGTACAGATGTGTAATCGAAAGCTATGTCATAAAACCATCTGAACTCATTATTTCTAATTTCATCATGTTGAGGTTCAGGTTCAGACTCATTAACACTAGACACGTCATGTTCATTAAAAAAATCAGTTTGATTTTTGTTGTCGTTCACATATTTAACACAATTATCTTTAACATGACCGTTGTGACCACAATAATTGCAAATCAGATATTCTGAAAGATTGACATACTTCCTTCTTCTGAAATCACGGTCAGAAGGAGTGGATTTGCATTTATCATGGTCTCTACGACTATAACATTCATGACCTAGACCCATCTTCATGTTATTCTTAGACTGTTCTGTAAGGAAGTCTAAGACCTTCTGACTTCCTTCCCATTTATCATGAACTTTTCGTGCATGTAGGAGCAATTCTTTCAAAGACTGAATTTCTTTTTCACACGACGAATGGTCTACATTCGAGTCTTTGGAGTGATTGTTCTTTTTAAAATTTTCACGAAAATCATTGAAACGTTTGTTCAAGATAAATTTCTCCTCATTATGTTGAGTTTTGGCTTGGGAGAATTCAGCCTTTATATCTTTCAATTGCTGAGAAAGAGAAGAGTTTTCTTTCTTGTGATCAATGATAGCAACTTCATTTGCCTTAGCTTCAAATTGTAAAAGTTCTTTGACTTTCTTCAATTCTAAAGGTATAGCTTCATTAGCTATAACTTTGGCTTGAAGATGCTTAATGTTGAGCTTTAACTCTGAGATTATAGCTTCATTAGCTATAACTTTAGACTCAAGAGCTTCTTTCTCAACATTCGTCATGTCTGAAGTTATAGCTGAAGTTGCCATAACTTTAGATTTGAGCTTTTTCGCTTTGTCCTTTAGAAGTTGGTTTTCCTCAGCAATGTCAAGAATTTGTTCTTTAAGATCTTTTAATTCAAGACTATGTTCATGACAATGATCTAAGGCTTCTTCAAAATACTTAATTAAAGACTTCTTAGATAAATTCTTAACTTGCTTTTTAAGTTCAAGATGACTAACCTTTTCATCATCTTCTGAATCTGGTTCTGAATCTGAGTTGCCAACAAGACACATCTCGGATTCGCTTTCATTGTCACTGTCTGAAATTAGGTCAAGACTGACGTTGCTTAGACACAAGTTGGCGACTTCTTCTTCCTCTGACTCGTTGTCCTCTGTGTCAAGATCTCCCCAGCATTAAGCCATCATGACTTGCTTGAATTCCTTCTTGGTTTTGTCTCGTTGATTTTTTTCTTTGATTTTCTTCCATGTAGGGCAATCCTTGATCATGTGATCATTATCCCCACATTTGAAGCAACCACGACTTGAGAGAGACCATTTTGACTCAATTGGCTTCTTATAAGATTTGTTAGTGTTATTGTTAAACGTTTTCCCTTGTGGTTTATTAAAGAATTTTTTCTTAAAACGTCTAGCAAATAACACTGTTTCATCTTCAAGATTCGACACTACAAGAAAACAACATTCAGGCGACTGATATTGGCGACTAATTTCAGTCGCTAAAATGAATTTGGCGACTGATTTCAGTCGCCAAGAATCAGTCGCAGTCTTTAGTCGCCAAAAAAAATTCGGGCGACTAATTTCAGTCGCCAAATTTGGCGACTGAAAAAAGAGTCGCCAAAATGGTGAAATGGCGACTGAAAGGTGTTGTAGTCGCCAATTTGGCGACTGAAATCAGTCGCCAATTTGGCGACTACTACAGCCTTCAGTCGCCAATTTGGCGACTGATTTCAGTCGCCAAAATGCCTTTTATTTTGCAAAAATACAGGGGATTTGGCGACTGAAAGTAGTCGCCAAATGAACATTTCAGTCGCCAAACAACCTGTGATTTTGCAAGAAAAATTATGTTTTCATCCTGCCATTTCGTTACCATACCAAACCTGCAAGTATACTAGAAAACAACCATAATTTCACACAATTACAACAACACGATGTGAAACCAACATACTCATATAGATCAAGAAAATTGTTTCAAGTTTAGAAATCTTCTTAAACGTTAACAAATCAAGTTTAAACAAGCTCAAGTCACAAGAGTCTAAACTAATATCAGAAGCCAAGGGTCATATTGGGTTCGGGTTGCAGTCCACCACCTCCATTGCCTTCATCATAATCCCGCCGAAAGGGAGGCAGACCTTGGTTGTAGTTGTCGAACCTGCTTTCCCAAGCCTTGAATTTTTCTTTCATTATCCTTAATTCATCATCCCTTTCCGCGTTTTTTCTTCTTTCTTCGTTGAGTTGGGCTTGGAGTTTTCCCACGACTCCCGGCTCGTAGGTTTGTTTTGAGGTGGACGACATTCTTCCCCTTGGAGTTTCGTAAAATACGTCATTTGCCGACCCAATCCCGTAGACATTCCCCTTCTTGAAACCCTTTACCAAGTCGAACCAAATCTCGTTATCGGACTTGTCGGGTTGCCTAACTTTCTCGGCCAAAAAGGAATCCTACAAAATATAAACATTGTTATTGTAAAAATCCAATATGGTTTGAAACTTATAGTAAAAATCCAAAAATGTTTTGAAACATACATATAATTCCTTATCTTTTGGTTTTATCCAATATCTTCTATTATCTTGGAGTCGGGAATGGGTGTCAAGGAAGAGCTCCGGAGCCGTTGGCGTGTTAGCTTTTTTCTTCTTACCCTTCTAAAAGAAGAAATTAAATACTTGTATAAGAAGATTTTAATTAATAATAAAAAGAATTTAAGTTATAATTTTCAAATGGACGAAAAAGTAAATTATAACTTACACCCAAAACTAGGTCCAGGAAAGATCGAGATCCTGCGTGATGCGACGGCTCAGCCGCTCCATCTTTCTTTCCTCCTTTTTTATTTTTGGATGCTTGGGCCGACCTAGTCTGAAACTCCGGAGTTTCACGATATTTAAGCAGATCTTCATATGCACCACCTACAAGTTAAGACTAGTATTATAAAATATGATAAAATGTGTAAAATTATAACTATATACAAATAACAAGAACAATAATTAAATACCTCTCATATGCTCCGGCTTCTTCTTCCTCTTGACAACCTTATACATGTTGTCCCTTAACCGTCTAGTGCACGTCTCATTGTACCTTTGACGTACAATATACTCTATTCCGGCCGGCCAGTCAAATGTTTTCTACAATTTAAAAGGTAAGTATTAGTAAAATAAACACTACAAAACGAACGCGGGAAACTGACGGACAAAATCCGTCAGTAACAATGAAAATCCGTCAGTAATTTAAACTACTGACGGAATTTCCGTCAGTACCACGCGTCACTTCAATTGGTAACGAAAAAACAACTTCTGACGGATTTTTCGTCAGTATTTGAAACTACTGACGACTTACTGACGGATGGTTCGTCAGGCAATTCAATTGGAAAGTCAACATAATATTGACTTTACTGACGGAAACTGACGGAAAATCCGTCAGAATAGTCAAGATTGACTTGACTTACTGACGGAAATTCCGTCAGTAAAGTCAAGATTATCTTGACTTTCCTGACGGAAATTCCGTCACTAAGTCAAGTCAATCTTGACTTTCCTGACGGATTTTCCGTCAGTTTCCTCAAGTCAATTTTGAATTTCCTGACGGAATTTCCGTCAGTACTTAAAAGAGTAGTGCCCGGATACAGCAGCCTGCTGTCCAGCCACAATGCGTTTTATTGCATTGTTTTAAACGTTGAAAATTTCAACAAAACCTGCAATACAGAAAATACATACGTTCACCGCAAAGCGGTAATTCATACTCACATCGACCGCACGGTCGGAAATCAACAAAAGGCGATAAAAATAAAGGTGAAGACCGATGGAAATTGGAAAAAGAATTCATTACATAAAATCAAAAAACAAATTCATACAACTTGGGGATTTACAAGCTTACAAATTCAACTGTTCCTAACTTAGGTAAATTAAACATTACTAACCTAAGGGGGTAACGGGAGGTCCTCCAAAACCGTGCCCGTCGTCCGCGTTGTCATCTCTTGGACGTGGAGGAGGGAAGTTGTTGCACAAGTCCGGGGGAAGAAATCTCATCATAGCCGCTTGCATGGCAGCCATTTGCGCGGCTTGGTGATCCATTTGTTGTTGATTGGCCCGTACTTGTGCTTCAAGGGCAAGTCGGGCGGCTCTCTCATGTTCTCGTTCATTCGCAAGTGCATTCAATTGTTCCTTCATTTGAGTATTCTGAGTTGCGAATTGGGTGTAATCTGTAGGATTGTAGGAGAAAGAAGCGCGTGCACTTTTGTTGCATGGTGGATCATACCACACTTGTTTCCCCTTGTCTCCTACCCCGAAGAGCCTTAACTTCTTATCGAATCCGTCAACCGCTTTATAGTATGCACGGAATTCGTCTGGGGTCTCGCCAGTTGGCGTTTGCTGACTCATCTCCTCGGTGTAAGCTTCCTGAACCCACAAAAAAGAAATTATATAATTAAAAACATTAAGTAATCAAAACAAAACGAAACTAATAAATAGTATTAAAATTAGATATAAAAAAACTCCTTAGTAATTATTAGACAAACTTACGTTTGTCTTAGCAGCTCTAGGGTTAACCCACTCGCCCTTCTTGTTCTTTTTTGTTTTCTCAAACAACTTGTACGGCGTAGGATCAACCTGAAAGTATTATAAAAACATTAAGTGATATATCGGCAATATTAATCCTGCATAGTTAATATCCTAAATTGTATGTGAAGTAAAAATAAAGGACTTACCAATTCTTTAAACGCATCGGAACAACTCTTCCGGCCTAGAGTATGGGTGCCCACCGCTTTCTCGCCACCTGACCGTCTATTAGCCTTGTTTATGTTAGACCTCTTGGCGAATTCGGGATCGCTTTCAGGCCTATTTCTAATGTTTTCCCACCAACTTTCAGGCACCCAATCCGACCTATTTTTGTTATACTTGCAGCCATTGACAAATGAGGTAATCCGCCTCGTGACATGTTTCTGCCAGTCGGGCTTCGGGTCGTAGTTCGGATCGACCGAGTTCACATGATTCTATTTCATCATAAACAACTTGTTAGTAATTGCTGAAATTGTATAACTACACTTTTTGAATGAAAACAATTACTTTTTAGTAATAGATACAACCGTAATAAAATATACCTGAAAGTACTCCCACATCCGCCTACGCTGGTAGTGGCTCGCTTCACTCCATTTGGTGAAGTATTCTCGGCTTATGGTACGAATAAAAGACCAAGTAACGTATTGCTTGATCGGCTTGTCGTCCCACCTGAAAAATATACATATTAGAACGAACGCGATAATAAAAGATAATAGAAATTATCGTAAAAGTGATAATAAAATAAAGTTTGCGATAATAAAAGTATTCTATATATAAATTAATTAGACACTTACCATTGGCCTATAGCAGGATTGCGAGACAGAATAATCCGGTTACTCTCCTGCTGTGGCGTCGGGATCGCCACCTGCTCCTGCTCTGCTCCTGCTCCTGCTCGTGAAAGGCAGCATCCTCCTCGTTCCGCTCATCGTCGGCACGACGAGAACGACTAGTACTGCCACCTATGATTCGTCTGATAAACGATCCACCTGCCATAAGTAAAAGCTATATACAATGGAAATTGTTAGGTAGTTCAATATATAAAAACCGTGAGCAAACTTCTTGAATTACAATGCAAAGTTTCAAATTTGATTATAATTGTATTTTGACAAATAGATTACAATTAACTAGTGACCCTCACTATCACTATCACTACAAATCAACAAACTTTCATCATCTGAAAAAAGTATTCCGACTTCTTCCTCATCTTCCTCATTTTGTAGTAGTTGAATATCTTCATCTTCATCATCTTTTTCTTTTTCTTCACCGATGTCCTTGTCATACTCCCCTTCACCCCTTTCAACAACCACTTCATATTCATCCTCACTTTGTGTCTCTTCCACCAAAATTGGTGAAATTGACTGACTATTGACAACCACATCTTCTTGGAAGACAATTTCGTCAACAGGAGCATCAACATGCGATCATGCCTTGATTTTAAAAACCACGGACCATTGATTATCTTTCTTAGTGGTTGGATAAGAAGCATAACACACTTGATCCACTTGAAAAGCTGCCACGAATGGGTTATGTCCACGAAGTTTCTTTTTTAAGTTTACATCGACAAGTCCGTATACCTTATGGATACTAACTCCCTGTGGGGAATTATCAAACCAATCACATTTAAACAATATGGCTTTATAAATTCTGTGCTCGGTATAATAAGAAAGCTCAACTACTTCTTAAGGGTTCCGTAGTAGTCCAACCCTTCAGTAGAACTCACACAAACCCCATTGCTTATAGTAGCTTTCGGAACATCAACTCCCTCTTTAAAAGCACGAAATTTGTAGCCATTGATAGAATATCTTCTCCATGTCCTCACCCAGTTACTTGGACCCTCTGCTAGAGCTATTATTAAAGAATCCTTCAATCTATAAGCCTATATATCAATAAAACAATATATTAATTATATTAAGATGTTATATTCTCAATATAAATTATTAGTTAATAAGAAATTGAAATGTGATCTTACTTCATTTCCCAACCATTTCGAAAAACTTTTGTCATGTTTGCTCCAAACATCATCATAAGACGTGACATCAGGATATGTGAGTTTGATGTACGTCTCGAATTCCCTAATAATAAGACGTGACATCAAGACTTAGTAATGTACGTTTGAACTATAATGAATTAATTTTATTACGAAAACTTATTTGTGTAATAATGAATCAAATACTTACTTTTCATAAGTCTCTAAAAATTGCCCACAGTTTCTTAGCACATAAAAATGAGCTTCTTCAAACTCTTTTTCATTTAAGTACCTCGTTATACATTTCCCGGTAGTATTTCCCATGTCATCATTGAACAACTCGGGTATATTTGAATCTAGTTGGTTATTGGAATTCACACCAACCTCCAAGTCCTTCGCTTTTGTGTCAATGTGATCTTCAAAATATAGGGAACAAAAATTAGAAATTTCCTCTAACAAAAAAGCGTTGCATATGGAACCCTCGACCCGAGCTTTGTTGCCAACCTTCTTTTTCAAATGATTAAGGAACCTCTCAAATGGATACATCCATCGATATTGGACAGGTCCTCCAACTTTCGCTTCATAAGGTAAGTGAATAGGTAAATGCTCCATGGAATTGAAGAAAGAAGGGGGAAATATCATTTCTAACTTGCATAATATCTCCGCAATTCTTGACTCTAGATGTTCCATGGAATCAACTTTAATCGTAGAAGTACACAAGTCTCTAAAAAATTGGCTTATCTCAGTTATAGCATTCCAAGAATTCGTCGGGAGTAAATGTTTCAATGCAACAGAAAGTAACCGTTCCATAAAGACATGACAATCATGACTTTTCATGGAATGTAACACCAAATTTCTATGGTCAACACACCGACTCAAATCTGAAGCATAACCATCCGGGAATTTCAAACTAGCAACCCATTCGCATAGAGCCTTCTTCTCCGCTGTCTCTAAAACAAACCTAGATGATATGGGTCGTTTCAAGCAATACTCAAGAAAGTCAGCTTTACCTTTAGGGCCAAATGAAGTTTTCTTTGTTACATTCATCACCGTGTTGATAAGTTGTTCAAAAAAGTTTTTCTCAATGTGCATAACATCTAAGTTGTGCCGAATCAACAATGTCTTCCAGTAAGGGAGTTCCTAGAAAATGCTTTGTTTCCACCAACCTTCAGTTTTGTCGTTTTTCAATCTTTTCATTTCTTCAGCAGAAGACTCGACAACTTTTGGTAAACCTTTTACCGAATCCCAGACTTCAGCACCGGTTAATTTGATTGCAACTGTGGTATCCTCAGTTTTCCTATTCTTTAGAAAATGCTTACAATTGTTGCGGAAAGGATGATCATGTTTCAAGAAAGTACGATGACAATCGAACCAACAAACCTTTCGACTATGTTTCAGAAAAAAGGATTTAGGATCTGTTTGAAGACAATAAGGACAAGCACGGTATCCGGCTGTGGACCAACCGGAAAGCATGCCATATGCAGTAAAATCATTGATCGTCCATAGTAATGCCACTTTTAATTGAAAGTTACGTTTCTTAGAGACATCATAGGTATCCACACCGGTTTCCCAAAGTTCTTTCACCTCTTTGATCAACGGTTGGAGGTACACATCCAATTTTGCTTTAGGGTTATTAGGACCTGGAACGATCATAGATAAGAACATAAATTGCCTCTTCATGCATAACCAGGGGGGTAAGTTGTACGGGGTTACAATCACGGGCCAACACGAGTAAGCCTTCCCGAATTGGCCATAAGGTGAAAATCCATCTGTACACAAACCTAGTCGAACATTGCGAGGCTCACTTGCAAATTCTGGATGCTCTCTATCGAAATGTTTCCACGCTTCTCCATCACTTGGGTGTGCCATTGTCCCTCTTTCTCTTACTCGAGAGTTTTTATGGTGCCAACTCATCTCACCTGCTATGTGTGTGGTTGCAAATAGTCGTTGTAACCTTGGCGCAAGCGGGAAATAAGTCAGTGGTTTACAAGGTATTCGCTTCCGGCCACTTAAATTCTTTTTACCTTTATATCGAGAGGCATGACATTTGGTACATTCCTCCAGATCGGCATTTTCTTCCCAAAAAAGCATGCAACCGGTAGGACATGCATCGATTTTCACATGGGGTAGTTGGAGTCCCTTAAGCAAATTCTTAATCTCTTGGAAATTGCGCGCCATTTGATTATTTTTTGGAATAATGTCACTAATTAACGACATAAAACCATTGGCGCATCTAAGAGATATGTTGGACCAATTTGATAGTTTTGATAATGACATGTGTTTACGTAATTATATGTTTTACTCGATATATCATATGCGTGTAATTGTGTGCTTTAGTCTTATTATAGCTAGCAACAATTATGAGAAGAAAGATCAAAGTTAGGCAAAACTTTGATAAAGTTTGTGAGACAAAGTTATAACAACTTCAGGAATAACTTTGGAAGTGAACTTGGAAGTTATAGCTAACCAGGCATAACTTTAAGGAAAATCGCTTAAAACAAGATCTACATAAATCTACACAAGACTCGAGATGGAGGGTCTTTGTGATCAAGATGAAGAGATGATCCGTATACTGAAGATCTTTGTGAAGATTAGATAGTATAGGTCGTCATTCGGTAACTATTCCATTCGAGAGATTTTATGTTCAAAAGTTATAGCTTTAGTCTATGACTTTGGATGATAAAATATTGATGCATGATTTTGGAAATAAAATGTTTTGAAATGTTTTTCAAAAGTGAAAGAGTATTTTTATATTTATCAAAAGTTTTATTAGAGAATATATTTATGAGATTCTATTGGTTAGTAATACAACTTATGGGTTGTCATGCTACCTAGGGTTTCTAATATATTCTATCTCAATTTGTTGTTAACCTAATTAGCCCACCTAGGGTTGGAGCCATCTAGGGTTTCGTGGAAACCTAGTATTGTGCCTCCTAGGGTTGCGTGCCTCCTAGGGTTTCGTGAGCTATAGGATTCGGCCTCCATAGGCTTGTTTCCTTAGTTTACCTAATCTAGGATTCTACTATATCTTTACAACAATATTTTGAGATATCAAGATAAATATATTTCTATAAGATAAACCAAATAATATTTTGAGATAAAGATATTTCTATAAGATTAGCAAATATTATTTTGTGATAAGATAAGTATCTTTATTAAATATTATACTAGGGTTTTAGATCTATTATGATTCTTCTACTATAAATACTCATTCACATACAATTTGCAAAAGTGACGATATACACGAATTCACACGGCACATATATTATTTGTATTGATTTTTCAAAATCGTTTTAAAGCAAACCTTTGAGCAAATATTTATTATTTTTAGAGTTTGTTTTTAAAAGAGTCGTGCATCAATTATTATCAATCGCTTGAGTGAAATACGTTATTGGATAATAGTACATCATTATAAGCTTACAATTCTTTAACGGAAATCTGTGTGAGTTATATTGTACTTTCTTATTAGCGTAAGATAGTATAGAGTATTTAGCGATACTCACCTTGAGTTATAATCATAGTGTTGATTATACGAGTGGGTTGGTAATTTTTGTAATCCGTAGAAAGGTACTAAAAATTATTAATCGAGAATAGTGGACGTAGGTTTCAACGTGTGAAACTGAACCACTTCAAAAATCGTGTGCCTCTCTCTTATCTCTTTACTTTTCGTTATTTCGTTATTTAGCGCTTACTTTGATTAATTAATTAGTTGATTTTAATTCATAAGATCAAATAATTAATTACATATCATATAAATCGAAAAAGTGGGGCTAGTTTTTAATACTCAATTCACCCCCCCTCTTTCGTATTCGATCAATAGACTCTACAATTGGTATCAGAGCCTCGTGCTCTTGATTGCCTTACAGCAAGGAGTCTGATCCATTTATCTTTTTATTTTTATTTATTTTCCGCTGCATTTAATTTTATTTTAATGGATTCCAAACATCTGAAGTGTCCCGTATTCGATGGGAAGAACTACAGTCTATGGAAAAATATGATGACCCATTTCATAAAGGGTAACGATTGGGAGTGTTGGCTAATCATTAAGAATGGTCCTAATAAGATCATGCTTGGAACGGCTACAGGCACTTCCATCGAAAAGAAAGAAGATGACTATGTTGAGGCAGATTATAAGAAAGCTGAGAAAAATTCAAAGGCTATTAGTCTGTTGCAAAACGGCATGACCCATACTGAATTTGATCGTTTCTCATCTAGTTCTACTGCCAAGGAAATATGGGATGGTCTTGAGTTAGCTTATGAGGGGACAACTGTTGTCAAAAAGCAACGCATAGCTCTACTTATGCGAAAATACGAATTGTTCTCCATGGAACAAAATGAATCGCTTGACAGCATGTCTACTCGCTTCTCCAGTATCATTAATGAATTGAAAAATCTTGGAAAAACTTTTGACTCCGAGGAAATTGCCAGGAAGATCCTTAGAAGTCTGTCTAAACGATGGAGACCTAAGGTGACGGTAATTGAGGAATGTAAAGACCTATCTGACCTATCTTATCAAGAGCTACTTGGAACCCTAATGGCTCATGAGATTACTCTTGATGAAGATGCGGCAAATGATAGTAATAGCAAGAAGGTGGCTTTACAGGCCGAATCTAGTGAAAGACAAGATTCGGATCTTGAAGATGAAACAGTGTTGTTTGCTAGACGTTTTAAGAAAAAGTTCTTTAACAAACCACAAGGGAAAACGTTTAACAACAACACTAACAAATCTTACAAGAAGCCAATTGAGTCAAAAGGGTCTCTTTCAAGTCGTGGTTGCTTCAAATGTGGGGATAATGATCACATGATCAAAGATTGCCCCACATGGAAGAAAATCAAAGACAAAAATCAACGAGACAAAACCAAGAAGGAATTCAAGCAAGTAATGATGGCTTATTGCTGGGGAGATCTCGACACAGAGGACGACGAGTCAGAGGAAGAGGAAGTCGCCAACTTGTGTCTAAGCAACGTCAGTCTTGACCTAATTTCTGACAGTGACAATGAAAGCGAATCCGAGATGTGTCTTGTTGGCAACTCAGATTCAGAACCAGATTCAGAAGATGATGAAGAGGTTAGTCATCTTGAACTTAAAAAGCAAGTTAAGAATTTATCTAAGAAGTCTTTAATTAAGTATTTTGAAGAAGCCTTAGATCATTGTCATGAGCAGAGTCTAGAATTGAAAGATCTTAAAGAACAAATCCTTGACATTGCTGAGGAAAACCAACTTCTTAAGGCCAAAGCTAAAAAGCTTAAGTCTAAAGTTATGGCAACTTCAGCTATAACTTCAGACAAGACAAATGTTGAGAAAGAAGCTCTTGAGTCTAAAGTTATAGCTAATGAAGCTATAATCTCAGAGTTGAAGCTCAACATTAAGCATCTTCAAGCCAAAGTTATAGCTAATGAAGCTATAACTTTAGAATTGAAGAAAGTCAATGAGCTTTTACAATCTCAAACTAAGGCAAAGGAAGTTGTTATTCTCGATCACGAGAAAGTAAACTCTTTTCTTTCTCAGCAATTGAAAGAATTAAAGGCTGAATTCTCCCAAGCCAAAAGTCAACATAATGAGGAGAAACTTATCTTGAACAAACGTTTCAATGATTTTCGTGAAAATTTCAAAAAGAACAATCCCTCCAAAGACTCGAATGTAGATCATTCGTCGTGTGAAAAAGAAATTCAGTCTTTGAAGGAATTGCTCCTACATGCACGAAAAGTTCATGATAAGTGGGAAGGAAGTCAAAAGGTCTTAGACTTCCTTACCGAACAGTCTAACAATAACATGAAGAAAGGTCTTGGTCATGAGTGCTATAGTCGTAGAGACCACGATAAATGCAAATCCACTCCTTCTGACCGTGATTTCAGAAGAAGGAAGTACATCAATCTTTCAGAATATCTGATTTGCAATTACTGTGGTCACAACGGTCATGTTAAAGATAATTGTGTTAAATATGTGAACGACAACAAAAATCAAACTGATTTTGTCAAAGAACATGACGTGTCTAGTGTCAATGAGTCTGAACCTGAATCTCAACGTGATGAGATTAGAAATAATGAGTTTAGATGGTTTTATGACATGGCTTTCGATTACACATCTGTACCTTCAAAATCTAAACCTTATGTGAATCAGAAGCAGTCGTTTAAACCTAATGTGCGTCGTAACAACAATCAATATAATAAACCTAGCAAACCCTATCCTAATAAGAAAAGAATTGTCAAACAGGTATGGGTTAGGAAGGATCAAATATATAGAGTCACTAACCACAAAGGACCCAACTTAGCGTGGGTACCTAAAAGCTGCATTTGATTCTCCTGCAGAAAATAGTGAAAGAAAACAATCTTTGGTATCTCGACAGTGGATGTTCGAGGCACATGACTGGAAACAAGAATTTATTTCTTTCACTAGAACCCTTCAACGGTGGCAAGGTCACCTTTGGAGACAACAAGAAGGGCAACATAATCGGTGTAGGTAAGATTGGTATATCTTCTTCACATGCTATCAATAACGTATATCTGGTAGATGGCCTTAAGCATAACTTGCTAAGTATCTCTCAACTATGTGACAAAGGCAACAAAGTCGTTTTTCATTCAAATGTTTGTCGTATCATAGTTGAAGGAACTAGCAATGTTATCTTAGAAGGCTTACGTAAACGGAACGTGTATATGATTGATTTAAACAAAGTCACTACAAGTTCCTTTACGTGCATGAAAGTCACTGTGGATGATTCATGCTTGTGGCACAAGAGGTTTGCACACATCAGTCCAACGATTTTAAAGAAACTTAAGTCTTGGGATTTAGTTGAGGGTCTACCCTCAATCAAATTCGAACAAGAAAAGATGTGTGACTCATGTGCCCGTTGTAAACAAGTTAGATCTTCATTCAAACCAAAACGAGTAGTAAGTACAGAGCGTCCACTTGAGTTGGTACACATGGATCTATGTGGACCTATGAAAGTTAGAAGCCGCGGTGGATCAAGGTACGTATTCGTCCTAGTCGACGACTACTCCAGGTATGTATGGCCTATCTTTCTATTTACTAAAGATGAAACTTTCGATGAGTTTGTAGTACTAATGAAGCTCGCCCAAAACAAGTATGATAAAAAGTTAGTTTCCATTCGTACGGATCATGGCACCGAATTTGATAATCAAGCTTTTATAGAATATTGTAGGGAGAATGGTGTAGGACATAACTTTTCTGCACCACGAACCCCACAACAAAATGGTGTCGTGGAACGTATGAATAGAACATTAGAGGACATGGCCCGCACTATGCTTTTGTGTAGTGGCCTTCCTAAGAGCTTTTGGGCAGAAGCCATTAGTACTGCATGCTATGTGCACAATAGAGCTATGATTAGACCAATTCTCAAAAAGACTCCCTATGAACTTTTAAGAGGGAGAAAACCCAATATAGCTCACCTTCGTTGCTTCGGGAGTAAATGTTTTGTCCATAATAATGGAAAAAGTAATTTGAGCAAATTTGATCCACGAAGTGACGAAGCTGTGTTTGTTGGCTATTCTAATCATAGTAAAGCTTTTAAAGTTTTTAACAAAAGAACCTTGTGCATAGAAGAAAGTGTTCATGTTGTATTTGATGAAGATAGTGTGCTTGAACAAGTTGAACAGAATGAAGAAGAGGACATGAATGATCCAGACTTTCGTCTCTCCAGAGATGACGTGCCAGAAAATAATGAAGAAGTTATTGAAGGAATCAATGATGAACTTGATAAATCCGCAAATGACCTTGAACAGAGAACTGAGACAATTGTTGATGATACGAATGTCTCTTCTCAAAACAAGGAAAAGGAAACTGAAGTTATAGCTGATGATGCTATAACTTTGAACCAGAACCAAGATGATGTAACTGAAGTTGTACCAACTTCAGCTATAACCCCAGAGTCCAACTCAGGGGGAACCAATCTTGATTCTGAATCATTTGAGGAAAATGAGAGTTCATCAGATGATGATGAGCCTAGGAACTCTAAGAAATGGAAATATATGAGTTCTCATCCTATGGATAGTATCCTAGGAAGTTTGAATAAGGGAGTTCAAACGAGGCGAACATTAAATAACTTTTGTTCATTCTATTCTTTTCTGTCTACCATAGAGCCTACCAACATCAAGGAAGCTCTTGCAGAATCCGACTGGATTGTGGCTATGCAAGAGGAGCTTCAACAGTTCGAACGTAATAAAGTATGGCACCTTGTGCCACGACCTCCTAATCGAACTGTGATTGGTACTCGATGGGTATTCAGAAATAAATTGGATGATTCAGGAGTTATAGTTCGTAACAAGGCTCGATTGGTCGTTCAAGGTTATAATCAACAAGAAGGGATTGATTATGACGAGACATTCGCTCCAGTAGCAAGACTTGAAGCTATTCGCTTGCTCATCGCCTTCGCAGCTCATAAAGGAATGAAATTATTCCAAATGGACGTTAAGACTGCATTTCTTAACGGTTATTTGGAAGAAGAGGTTTTTGTTGAACAACCTCCTGGATTTTTGAATAGCAAGTTTCAAAACCACGTTTTTAAACTCGACAAAGCTTTATATGGTTTGAAACAAGCGCCTAGGGCTTGGTACGACAGATTGTCAAAATTTTTATTACAAAACAATTTTAAAAGAGGATCTGTCGACAAAACCCTATTTCTAAAATCCGAGGGTTCTGATTTACTTGTTGCTCAAATTTATGTAGACGATATTATTTTTGGTTCTACTAACAATAAATTGTGCAAGTATTTTTCAGATCTTATGACCTCAGAATTTGAAATGAGCATGATGGGAGAATTGAAATTCTTCCTAGGATTGCAGATTCAACAAACCAAAGAAGGCATAAAGATTCACCAACAAAAATATGTCAAGGAGCTAATCAGAAAATTTGGTATGGAGAACGCTCATCCAATGGACACACCTATGGTAACTGACAAAAAGTTGACCTTAGACGAAAATGGTAAGTCCGTAGATGAGACTACATATCGAGGTATGATTGGTTCTTTATTATATTTAACTGCAAGTAGACCTGACATTATGTTCAGCGTATGTGTCTGTGCTAGATTTCAATCATGTCCTAAGGAATCACATATGATTGCAGTTAAACGTATCTTGAGATATTTAATTGGTACATCTAATTTATATTTGTGGTATCCACTTGAGTGTAATTTCAATCTAGTAGGATATTCAGACGCAGATTATGCGGGATGTTCGTTAGATAGAAAAAGTACCTCTGGATTCGCTACTTTTGTTGGACCTTGCATAATAACTTGGGGCTCAAAGAAGCAAAATTCGGTTGCGTTATCCACTGCAGAAGCCGAATATATCGCTGCAGGACTGGTATGTTCTCAACTACTTTGGTTAAAGCAACAACTATGTGATTATGGTGTTAATGTTGGTTGTATGCCTGTTTTCTGTGATAATACGAGTGCTATTGTTATTTCTAAGAACCCAGCTCAGCATTCTCGTACTAAGCATATAGACATTAGACATCATTTTTTGCGTGACCATGTAGAAAAGGGCAACATTAAACTCGAATTTTGTAGTACTGATGTTCAATGGGCTGACATTTTAACAAAGGCGTTAGCGAGAAGACGTTTTGAGATTTTGCGGTTGGAAATTGGTTTAATCAGTAGCAATTAAATTCATCTTATTTATTTTGTGAACCTGCGTGACTGGCTAGATTAAGACGAGATTATATGACTGTGTCCGCATATTTCATTGCTAGTATATTTGTGTTTAATATAATATATTTTACGTGAGTATCTTGCATATTTAGTGTTTTATGGAAATTGAATTATGAACCACTTATTTGCCAAAAACCTATCTTATTCACTTTCCAAATTTGAGCCAAATTCTACCCATGTATTTCATGTTAGCCGAAATTCTCAAATCAATATTACCTTTCCATATCTTTTTATTTACCAAAACTCTATCCTTACCATATCCCAACAAAAATAACCACCCAATATTCTTTTCCTACCCAAATTCAAATGAAAAAAAAAAAAGAAAAAAGGAAAGAACAAATTTGGACGGCACACCCATGTGCACAAGTACAAAAGTAAAAACCTACTCTTACACAATCATAATTACTCTTCCACCTATTACTTTTACCACATTAATTCTCAACCAAATTTTTACTCTTCCTCTACCACTTCACGGCACCCACATCAAACAAACACACAAACATTCAACCTTCAATCTCCAACAATGGCTTCCACTAGATCAAAAATTGCCAAAAACCCAAATCCTAAAACCCCCAAGCCAAGCATGCCTAAAAACACCTCTTCTCCCCCCACACAACAATCACCCAACCCAAACCAAACCGAGTCGGGTGCGGGTCTCGAGGGTACTAAGAGAAGACGGTTAAACAAAGGGAAAGGAAGACTCCAAGAAGAAGCCACAGACGACATCACTGACACGGTTTCCGAGGAAACCATACGGGTAACTCTTCGTGATTTTTCACCACAAGAAACTTCGTTGGGAATTGATAAACTCCGTCTTACAAAAGACGAAAGAAAATTGGTGAACCGGGTTGCTCAATATGGAATACACGGTGGTCGGTACTATCCTAAGGCTTGGTGTGACAAGTATAGGGCTTTAGGTTTCTTTTCTGATTTTTTGAATTTCCAATTGTAAGCAAGAGGCGTATAGGCAAAGAGATAGGATGACTTTCTTGGTGAGCCAAGACGGGTCGTTGGTTAAGAGCGGGACGGAGATGCGGGAGGGAATGCGTACAATTTATGATGCGACGGAGGCTCTTTCATTGAAAGTCCGGAACTTTGATGTTTGCCTCACCGCTCAAGCTTCTCATGTGTCAAATTGCCTTGACCGTCTTTCCACTCTTGAGTACCGCACTAGGCCCGGTTATGTCGATCCTAACAAAATCCGTCCACCCAAAATGCCTTGATTTTTCTATCCTTGGTTGTTTTAACTCTTAAACTACTAATCCTATTCGGCCCATTTGGCTTATTTTGACATTGTCTATTCGGCCCAATGGCAACTAATACTATCTTTTGTGGTTTGTAGTTTTAATCAACATTTGCATTTTATTTTGCTTGATATATATCGTCTTATATTGCGTATTTTGCATATCTATTTCTTGCCTTGACATGTGTTATTCTAGTCGTTTCATGTCTTTGTTCTTGTCTTCTCAATGATGCCAAGAGGGGGAAGAAATGATATGATTTGAGTCTTTGCTTAAGCTTGCTCCTTGTCAAGACTCGTTATCTCTTAAATTCTCTCAAGCTATAACTTTGGCTAAGTTGTTTTGTTCTTGCGATCAAAGTTGCTATAACTTTGGAAGTGCTTTGTTGAGGGGGAACCATACTTAGTCACATTGTTAAGAAGAACTCTTGAGGAAATCATATGAGACTTGTCATCATCAAAAAGGGGGAATTTGTTGGACCAATTTCATAGTTTTGATAATGACATGTGTTTACGTAATAATATGTTTTACTCGATATATCATATGCGTGTAATTGTGTGCTTTAGTCTTATTATAGCTAGCAACAATTATGAGAAGAAAGATCAAAGTTCGGCATAACTTTGATAAAGTCTGTGAGACAAAGTTATAACAACTTCAGGAATAACTTTGGAAGTGACCATGGAAGTTATAGCTAACCAGGCATAACTTTAAGGAAAATCGCTTCAAACAAGATCTACATAAATCTACACAAGACTCGAGATGGAGGGTCTTTGTGATCAAGATGAAGAGATGATCCGTATACTGAAGATCTTTGTGAAGATTAGATCGTATAGGTCGTCATTCGGTAACTATTCCATTCGAGAGATTTTATGTTCAAAAGTTATAGCTTTAGCCTATGATTTTGAATGATAAAATATTGATGCATGATTTTGGAAATAAAATGTTTTGAAATGTTTTTAAAAGTGAAAGAGTTTTATTTTTATATTTATCAATTATTTTAATAGGGAATATATTTATGAGATTCTATTGGTTAGTAATACAACTTATGGGTTGTCATGCTACCTAGGGTTTCTAATATATTCTATCTCAATTTGTTGTTAACCTAATTAGCCCACCTAGTGGTTGAGCCATCTAGGGTTTCGTGAAACCTAGTATTGTGTCACCTAGGGATGCGTGCCTCCTAGGGTTTCGTGAGCTAGGATTCGGCCTCCATAGGTTGTTTCCTTAGTTTACCTAATCTAGGATTCTACTATATCTTTACAACAATATTTTGAGATATAAAGATAAATATATTTCTATAAGATAAACCAAATAATATTTTGAGATAAAGATATTTTTAAAAGATAAGCAAATATTATTTTATGATAAGATAAGTATCTTTATTAAATATTATACTAGGGTTTTAGATCTACCATAATTCTTCTACTATAAATACTCATTCACATACTAATTACAAAATACACGAAATACACTATATTCACACGGCACAATTATTTACTAGTGTTGATTTTCCAAAATCGTTTTAAAGCAAACCTTTGAGCAAATATTTATTATTTTTAGAGTTTGTTTTTAAAAGAGTTGTGCATCAATTATTATCAATCGCTTGAGTGAAATACGTTATTGGATAATAGTACATCATTATAAGCTTACAATTCTTTAACGGGAATCTGTGTGAGTTATATTGTACTTTCTTATTAGCGTAAGATAGTATAGAGTATTTAGCGATACTCACCTTGAGTTATAATCATAGTGTTGATTATACGAGTGGGTTGGTAATTTTTGTAATCCGTAGAAAGGTACTAAAAATTATTAATCGAGAATAGTGGACGTAGGTTTCAACGTGTGAAACTGAACCACTTCAAAAATCGTGTGCCTCTCTCTTATCTCTTTACTTTTCGTTATTTCGTTATTCGCGCTTACTTTGATTAATTAATTAGTTGATTTTAATTCATAAGATCAAATAATTAATTACATATCATTTAATTCGAAAAAGTGGGGCTAGTTTTTAATACTCAATTCACCCCCCCCTCTTTCGTATTCGATCAATAGACTCTACAATTGGTATCAGAGCCTCGTGCTCTTGATTGCCTTACAGCAAGGAGTCTGATCCATTTATCTTTTTATTTTTATTTATTTTCCGCTGAATTTAATTTTATTTTAATGGATTCCAAACATCTGAAGTGTCCCGTATTCGATGGGAAAAACTACAGTTTATGGAAAAATATGATGACCCATTTCATAAAGGGTAACGATTGGGAGTGTTGGCTAATCATTAAGAATGGTCCTAATAAGATCATGCTTGGAACGGCTACTGGCACTTCCATCGAAAAGAAAGAAGAGGACTATGTTGAGGCAGATTATAAGAAAGCTGAGAAAAATTCAAAGGCTATTAGTCTGTTGCAAAACGGCATGACCCATACAGAATTTGATCGTTTCTCATCTAGCTCTACTGCCAAGGAAATATGGGATGGTCTTGAGTTAGCTTATGAGGGGACAACTGTTGTCAAAAAGGAAAGTATTGCACTACTCATGCGAAAATACGAACTGTTCTCCATGGAACAAAATGAATCGCTTGACAGCATGTCTACTCGCTTCTCCAGTATCATTAATGAATTGAAAAATCTTGGAAACACTTTTGACTCCGAGGAAATTGCCAGGAAGATTCTTAGAAGTCTATCTAAACGATGGAGACCTAAGGTGACGGTAATTGAGGAATGTAAAGACCTATCTGACCTATCTTATCAAGAGCTACTTGGAACCCTAATGGCTCATGAGATTACTCTTGATGAAGATGAGGCAAATGATAGTAATAGCAAGAAGGTGGCTTTACAGGCCGAATCTAGTGAAAGACAAGATTCGGATCTTGAAGATGAAACAGTGTTATTTGCTAGACGTTTTAAAAAAAATTTCTTTAACAAACCACAAGGGAAATCGTTTAACAACAACACTAACAAATCTTACAAGAAGCCAATTGAGTCAAAAGGGTCTCTTTCAAGTCGTGGTTGCTTCAAATGTGGGGATAATGATCACATGATCAAAGACTGCCCTACATGGAAGAAAATCAAAGACAAAAATCAACGAGACAAAACCAAGAAGGAATTCAAGCAAGTAATGATGACTTATTGCTGGGGAGATCTCGACACAGAGGACGACGAATCAGAAGAAGAGGAAGTCGCCAACTTGTGTCTAAGCAACGTCAGTCTTGACCTAATTTCCGACAGTGACAATGAAAGCGAATCCGAGATGTGTCTTGTTGGCAACTCAGATTCAGAACCAGAGTCAGAAGATGACGAAGAGGTTAGTCATCTTGAACTTAAAAAGCAAGTTAAGAATTTATCTAAGAAGTCTTTAATTAAGTATTTTGAAGAAGCCTTAGATCATTGTCATGAGCAGAGTCTAGAATTGAAAGATCTTAAAGAACAAATTCTTGATATTGCTGAGGAAAACCAACTTCTAAAGGCCAAAGCTCAAAAGCTCAAGTCTAAAGTTATGGCAACTTCAGCTATAACTTCAGACAAGACAAATGTTGAGAAAGAAGCTCTTGAGTCTAAAGTTATAGCTAAGGAAGCTATAATCTCAGAGTTAAAGCTCAACATTAAGCACCTTCAAGCCAAAGTTATAGCTAATGAAGCTATAACTTTAGAATTGAAGAAAGTCAATGAGCTTTTACAATCTCAAGCTAAGGCAAAGGAAGTTGTTATTCTTGATCATGAGAAAGTAAACTCTTTTCTTTCTCAACAATTGAAAGATTTGAAGGCTGAATTCTCCCAAGCCAAAAGTCAACACAATGAGGAGAAACTTATCTTGAACAAACGTTTCAATGATTTTTCGTGAAAATTTCAAAAAGAACAATCCCTCCAAAGATCACTCATCTTGTGAAAAAGAAATACAGTCTTTGAAGGAATTGCTCCTACATGCACGAAAAGTTCATGATAAGTGGGAAGGAAGTCAGAAGGTCTTAGACTTCCTTACCGAACAGTCTAACAATAACATGAAGATGGGTCTTGGTCATGAATGCTATAGTCGTAGAGACCATGATAAGTGCAAATCCACTCCTTCTGACCGTGATTTCAGAAGAAGGAAGTATGTCAATCTTTCAGAATATCTGATTTGCAATTATTGTGGTCACAACGGTCATGTTAAGGATAATTGTGTTAAATATGTTAACGACAACAAAAATCAAACTAATTTTGTGAAAGAGCATGACGTGTCTAGTGAGTCCGAATCTGAACCTCAACGTGATGAGGTTAGAAATAATGAGTTTAGATGGTTTTATGACATGGCTTTCGATTACACATCTGTACCTTCAAAATCTAAACCTAATGTGAATCAGAAGCAATCGTTCAAACCTAATGTGCGTCACAACAATAACAAGTATAATAAACCTATCAAACCCTATCCTAAGATGAAAAGAATTGTCAAACAGGTATGGGTTAGGAAGGATCAAATACATAGAGTCACTAACCACAAAGGACCCAACTTTGCGTGGGTACCTAAAAGTTGTATTTGATTCTCTTGCAGGTAATAGTGAAAGAAAATAATCTATGGTATCTCGACAGTGGATGTTCGAGACACATGACCGGAAACAAGAATTTATTTCTTTCACTAGAACCCTTCAACGGTGGCAAGGTCACTTTTGGAGACAACAAGAAGGGCAACATAATCGGTCTAGGTAAGATTGGTATATCTTCTTCACATGCTATTAATAATGTATATCTGGTAGATGGCCTTAAGCATAACTTGCTAAGCATCTCTCAACTATGTGACAAAGGAAACAAAGTCGTTTTTCATTCAAATGTTTGTCGTATCATAGTTGAAGGTACTAGTAATGTTATCTTAGAAGGTCTACGTAAACGGAACGTGTATATGATTGATTTAAACAAAGTCACTACAAGTTCCTTTACATGCATGAAAGTCATTGTGGATGATTCATGCTTGTGGCACAAGAGGTTTGCACACATCAGTCCAACGATTTTAAAGAAACTCAAGTCTTGGGATTTAGTTGAGGGTCTACCCTCAATCAAATTCGAACAAGAAAAGATGTGTGACTCATGTGCCCGTTGTAAACAAGTTAGATCTTCATTCAAACCGAAACGAGTAGTAAGTACAGAGCGTCCACTTGAGTTGGTACACATGGATCTATGTGGACCTATGAAAGTTAGAAGCCGCGGTGGATCAAGGTACGTATTCGTCCTAGTCGACGACTACTCCAGGTATGTATGGCCTATCTTTCTATTTACTAAAGATGAAACTTTCGATGAGTTTGTGGTACTAATGAAGCTCGCCCAAAACAAGTATGATAAAAAGTTAGTTTCCATTCGTACGGATCATGGCACCGAATTTGATAATCAAGCTTTTATAGAATATTGTAGGGAGAATGGTGTAGGACAAAACTTTTCTGCACCACGAACACCACAACAAAATGGTGTCGTGGAACGTATGAATAGAACATTAGAGGACATGGCCCGCACTATGCTTTTGTGTAGTGGCCTTCCTAAGAGCTTTTGGGCAGAAGCCATAAGTACTGCATGCTATGTGCACAATAGAGCTATGATTAGACCTATTCTCAAAAAGACTCCCTATGAACTTTTAAGAGGGAGAAAACCCAATATAGCTCACCTTCGTTGCTTCGGTAGTAAATGTTTTGTCCATAATAATGGAAAAAGTAATTTGAGCAAATTTGATCCACGAAGTGACGAAGCTGTGTTTGTTGGCTATTCTAATCATAGTAAAGCTTTTAAAGTTTTTAACAAAAGAACTTTGTGCATAGAAGAAAGTGTTCATGTTGTATTTGATGAAGATAGTGTGCTTGAACAAGTTGAACAGAATGAAGAAGAGGACATGAATGATCCAGACTTTCGCCTCTCCAGAGATGACGTGCCAAAATAATGAAGAAGTTATTGAAGGAATCAATGATGAACTTGATAAATCCGCAAATGACCTTGAACAGAGAACTGAGACAATTGTTGATGATACGAATGTCTCTTCTCAAAACAAGGAAAAGGAAACTGAAGTTATAGCTGATGATGCTATAACTTTGAACCAGAACCAAGATGGTGTAACTGAAGTTGTACCAACTTCAGCTATAACCCCAGAGTCCAACTCAGGGGGAACCAATCTTGATTCTGAATCATTTGAGGAAAATGAGAGTTCATCAGATGATGATGAGCCTAGGAACTCTAAGAAATGGAAATATAAGAGTTCTCACCCTATGGATTCGATCCTAGGGAGTTTGAATAAAGGAGTTCAAACGAGGCGAACATTAAATAACTTTTGTTCATTCTATTCTTTTTGTCTACCATAGAGCCTACCAATATCAAGGAAGCTCTTGCAGAATCCGACTGGATTGTGGCCATGCAAGAGGAGCTTCAACAGTTCGAACGTAATAAAGTATGGCACCTTGTGCCACGACCTCCTAATCGAACTGTGATTGGTACTCGATGGGTATTCAGAAATAAATTGGATGATTCAGGAGTTATAGTTCGTAACAAGGCTCGATTGGTCGTTCAAGGTTATAATCAACAAGAAGGGATTGATTATGACGAGACATTCGCTCCAGTAGCAAGACTTGAAGCTATTCGCTTGCTCATCGCCTTCGCAGCTCATAAAGGAATGAAATTATTCCAAATGGACGTTAAGACTGCATTTCTTAACGGTTATTTGGAAGAAGAGGTTTTTGTTGAACAACCTCCTGGATTTTTGAATAGCAAGTTTCAAAACCATGTTTTTAAACTCGATAAAGCTTTATATGGTTTGAAACAAGCGCCTAGGGCTTGGTACGACAGATTGTCAAAATTTTTATTACAAAACAATTTTAAAGAGGATCTGTCGACAAAACCCTATTTCTAAAATCCGAGGGTTCTGATTTACTTGTTGCACAGATTTATGTAGACGATATTATTTTTGGTTCTACTAACAATAAATTGTGCAAGTATTTTTCAGATCTTATGACCTCTGAATTTGAAATGAGCATGATGGGAGAATTAAAATTCTTCCTAGGATTGCAGATTCAACAAACCAAAGAAGGCATAAAGATTCACCAACAAAAATATGTCAAGGAGCTAATCAGAAAATGTGGTATGGAGAACGCTCATCCAATGGACACACCTATGGTAACTGACAAAAAGTTGACCTTAGACGAAAATGGTAAGTCCGTAGACGAGACTACATATCGAGGTATGATTGGTTCTTTATTATATTTGACTGCAAGTAGACCTGACATTATGTTCAGCGTATGTGTTTGTGCTAGATTTCAATCATGTCCTAAGGAATCACATATGATTGCAGTTAAACGTATCTTGAGATATTTAATTGGTACATCTAATTGATATTTGTGGTATCCACTTGAGTGTAATTTCAATCTAGTAGGATATTCAGACGCAGATTATGCGGGATGTTCGTTAGATAGGAAAAGTACCTCTGGATTCGCTACTTTTGTTGGACCTTGCATAATAACGTGGGGCTCAAAGAAGCAAAATTCGGTTGCGTTATCCACTGCAGAAGCCGAATATATCGCTGCAGGACTGGTATGTTCTCAACTACTTTGGTTAAAGCAACAACTAGGTGATTATGGTGTTAATGTTGGTTGTATGCCTGTTTTCTGTGATAATACGAGTGCTATTGTTATTTCTAAGAACCCAGCTCAGCATTCTCGTACTAAGCATATAGACATTAGACATCATTTTTTGCGTGACCATGTAGAAAAGGGCAACATTAAACTCGAATTTTGTAGTACTGATGTTCAATGGGCTGACATTTTACCAAAGGCGTTAGCGAGAAGACGTTTTGAGATTTTGCGGTTGGAAATTGGTTTAATCGGTAGCAATTAAATTCATCTTATTTATTTTGTGAACCTGCGTGACTGGCTAGATTAAGACGAGATTATATGACTGTGTCCGCATATTTCATTGCTAGTATATTTGTGTTTAATATAATATATTTTACGTGAGTATCTTGCATGTTTAGTGTTTTATGGAAATTGAACTATGAACCACTTATTTGCCAAAAACCTATCTTATTCACTTTCCAAAATTGAGCAAAATTCTACCCATGTATTTCATGTTAGCCGAAATTCTCAAATAAAATCACCTTACCATATCTTCTTATTTACCAAAACTCTATCCTTACCATATCCCAACAAAAATAATCACCCAATATTCTTTTCCTACCCAAACTCAAATGAAAAAAAAAAAAAAAAAAAAGGGAAAGAACACATTTGGACGGCACACCCATGTGCCAAGTACAAAAGGAATACCTACCCCTTACACAAATCATAATTACCCATCACCCATCACCTTTTACCATCTTAATTACTCAACCAATTTTTACCACTTCCTCTTCCACCTCACGGCACCCACATCAAACAAACACACAAACCTTCAACCTTCAAACTTCAACAATGGCTTCCACTAGATCAAAAATTGCCAAAAACCCAAATCCGAAAACCCCCAAGCCAAGCATGCCTAAAAATACCTCTTCTCCTCCCACACAACAATCACCCAACCCAAGCCAAACCGAGTCGGGTGCGGGTCTCGAGGGTACTAAGAGAAGACGGTTAAACAAAGGGAAAGGAAGACTCCAAGAAGAAGCCACAACCGAAATCTTGGACGCGGTTTCCGAGGAGACCACACGGGTCACCTTCCGTGACTTCTCACCGCAAGAAACATCTTTGGGAATTGATAAACTCCGTCTTACAAAAGACGAAAGAAAATTGGTGAACCGGGTTGCTCAATATGGCATACACGGTGGTCGGTACTATCCTCAGGCTTGGTGTGACAAGTATAGGGCTTTAGGATTCTTTTCTGATTTTTTGAACTTCCAAGAATGGGAAACGGTGGCTGAGTTTTCGGGTCCGGTGTATCCGATTGAGGTAATCCAGTTCTTTTCCTCTGTTTCTTTAGACAATGGAGTCTTGCATGCCGTCATAAATGGCCGTGCAGTTTCGTTTTCCGTGACGGACTTTTGTACTCTGTTTTTGGTTCCTGATGATGGAATCAAAATCAATCCGAGTACGTCATGGGAAGAACTGACGGACATGGCTAAGCTGGAGGTTAAGCAGTATTTTGATGTTGGGGCGACGGTGTCGAGTTACGTGTTGGCTGGTAGTGTCTCTCCGAAACTGAAATTTCTGTTAAATTTTTTATGGAATACTGTGATTCCGCGACGGGGCGGACGTGATAAAATTGCTTGCTATGAGATGTTAGTTGTTAAGCATTGGTTGGAAGGCAATCGGGTTAATTTACCTTCTCTTGTTTTTAATCGTATTTCACAAACCGCTTTCTCGGTGACCGAAGACAAATTTTACTCTACTCTTGACTTACCGTATGGCATGTGGCTGTCTCGGCTTTTTGAGTCAAAGGGAGTTGTTAATATGCAAAATTATGGGGTCGCGGTAAAGGATGAGATGTGTGATACGTTCTTGAAATTTATGAAGCTTGATGCTAATGGTCCGGAATTGTTATTTTTGGTGAAGGGAGGTACGGTTGGTATGCAGTCGGGTGGGGCTGATTTTTCTGTGATTGAATCAAAATTGGATGTGTTCATTGGTAGTATCATGGAGCGCTTGGATGCGCAAGATAAGAAAATTGAGACGGTTTTGGACACGGTTGTTCAAGCCGTGGGCATGGGTTCTTTGGGCTCAACCCGTGACCAAGGTGGGTCGGGTGTGAGTCATGAGATGAGGACATGGATGGATAGTGTGGATGATCGCCTTGCTAAATTGGAACGTAATATCATTGATTGTAAGCAAGAGGCGTATAGGCAAAGGGATAGGATGACTTTCTTGGTGAGCCAAGGCGGGTCGTTGGTTAAGAGCGGGACGGAGATGCGTGAGGGAATGCGTACAATTTATGATGCAACGGAGGCTCTTTCATTGAAAGTCCGGAACTTTGATGTTTGCCTCACCGCTCAAGCTTCTCATGTATCAAATTGCCTTGACCGTCTTTCCACTCTTGAGTACCGCACTAGGCCCGGTTATGTCGATCCTAACAAAATCCGTCAACCCAAAATGCCTTGATTTTTCTATCCTTGGTTGTTTTAACTCTTAAACTACTAATCCTATTCGGCCCATTTGGCTTATTTTGACATTGTCTATTCGGCCCAATGGCAACTAACAATATATTTTGTGGTTTGTAGTTTAATCAACATTTGCACTTTATTTTGCTTGATATATATCGTCTTATATTGCGTATTTTGCATATCTATTTCTTGCCTTGACATGTGTTATTCTAGTCGTTTCATGTCTTTGTTCTTGTCTTTTCAATGATGCCAAGAGGGGGAAGAAATGATATGATTTGAGTCTTTGCTTAAGCTTGCTCCTTGTCAAGACTCGTTATCTCTTAAATTCTCTCAAGCTATAACTTTGGCTAAGTTGTTTTGTTCTTGCGATCAAAGTTGCTATAACTTTGGAGTGCTTTGTTGAGGGGGAACCATTACTTAGTCACATTGTTAAGTAGATCTCTGAGAAAATCATATGAGACTTGTCATCATCAAAAAGGGGGAATTTGTTGGACCAATTTCATAGTTTTGATAATGACATGTGTTTACGTAATAATATGTTTTACTCGATATATCATATGCGTGTAATTGTGTGCTTTAGTCTTATTATAGCTAGCAACAATTATGAGAAGAAAGATCAAAGTTAGGCATAACTTTGATAAAGTTTGTGAGACAAAGTTATACCAACTTCAGGAATAACTTTGGAAGTGAACTTGGAAGTTATAGCTAACCAGGCATAACTTTAAGGAAAATCGCTTCAAACAAGATCTACATAAATCTACACAAGACTCGAGATGGAGGGTCTTTGTGATCAAGATGAAGAGATGATCCGTATACTGAAGATCTTTGTGAAGATTAGATAGTATAGGTCGTCATTCGGTAACTATTCCATTCGAGAGATTTTATGTTCAAAAGTTATAGCTTTAGCCTATGATTTTGAATGATAAAATATTGATGCATGATTTTGGAAATAAAATGTTTTGAAATGTTTTCAAAAGTGAAAGAGTTTTATTTTTATATTTATCCATTATTTTAATAGAGAATATATTTATGAGATTCTATTGGTTAGTAATACAACTTATGGGTTGTCATGCTACCTAGGGTTTCTAATATATTCTATCTCAATTTGTTGTTAACCTAATTAGCCCACCTAGTGGTTGAGCCATCTAGGGTTTCGTGAAACCTAGTTTGTGCCACCTAGGGATTCGTGCTCCTAGGGTTTCGTGAGCTATAGGATTCGGCCTCCATAGGTTTGTTTCCTTAGTTTACCTAATCTAGGATTCTACTATATCTTTACAACAATATTTTGAGATATCAAGATAAATATATTTCTATAAGATAAACCAAATAATATTTTGAGATAAAGATATTTCTAAAAGATAAGCAAATATTATTTTATGGAAAGATAAGTATCTTTATTAAATATTATACTAGGGTTTTAGATCTACTATAATTCTTCTACTATAAATACTCATTCACATATCAATTGTAATTGACACGACATACACACGAAATACACTACATACACACGGCACAATTATTTTCTAGTGTTGATTTTCCAAAATCGTTTTAAAGCAAACCTTTGAGCAAATATTTATTATTTTTAGAGTTTGTTTTTAAAAGAGTCGTGCATCAATTATTATCAATCGCTTGAGTGAAATACGTTATTGGATAATAGTACATCATTATAAGCTTACAATTCTTTAACGGGAATCTGTGTGAGTTATATTGTACTTCTATTAGAGTAAGATAGATAGAGTATTTTAGCGATACGCACCTGATTTATAATCATGTGTTGATTATTACGAGTGGGTGGTAATTTTTGTAATCCGTAGAAAGGTAATAAAATGATTAATGGAGCAATAGTGGACGTAGGCTTTCAACGTGTGAAACTGAACCACTTCAAAAATCGTGGTGTGCCTCTCTATTTAATATCTGTACTTTTCGTTATACTGTTTATCGCGCTACTTTGATTAATAATTAGTTGATTTTCTTCATAAAGATCAAATAATTTAAGTACATATAATATTAAATCGAAAAAGATGGGGTAGTTTTAATACTCAATTCCCCCCCCCCCCCCCCCCTCTTTCGTATTCGATCAATAGACTCTACAGAGTCAATCTTTCTTATAATTCCTTTAGGAATTATAACAATATTAGCCCAATATGTATACAGAGAAGTTAGCACAAAATTCACAAGCACAAGCCTTCCTGTATAAGAGAGAAATCTAGCACCATAACTCCTAATTCTTTCCATAATCTTATCAATCAGCACCTGTCAATCCTTCTTGGTCAATCTTCCTGCAGTGATGGACAAACCAAGATATTTAAAAGGCAATTTCCCCTCCTTAACCCCAGATACTTGCAGAATATCAGCCTTGACAGATACAGGAACTCCATTAAAGTACGCATTAGTCTTTGAACCATTCATCTGAAGTCCAGAAGCTTTAGAAAAGGTAGAGAAGGATCTCATCATTGTCATAATAGAATCAACATCTCCTTTACAGAATAAGAGAAGGTCATCCGCAAACATCAGATGTGAAAGCTTAAGAGGAGCACACCTAGGATGAAACTTGAACTTCATATGCTCAGTTGTGTACATCAAAATTCTGGATAAATACTCCATGGCAATAGTGAACAACAAAGGGGAAAGGGGATCCCCTTGTCTTAATCCTTTCTTGCCTTGAAACATTCCAAACATATCCCCATTAAGCAATAATGAATAAGAGGCCTTAGTGACACATTCCATTATAAGATTAATGAAATGATTAGGAAGAAGAAGAGCCTGCAACATTTGCTTCAAAAACTCCCAACAAACCGAATCATAAGCCTTCTTAAGATCCACTTTAAGCATAAATCTAGGAGAAACAGCACTCCTATTATAAACTTTAACCAAATCCTGGCAGATTAGAATGTTTTCCACTATACTCCTTCCCCTAATAAAACCCCCTTGATTAGTACTGATAATATGAGGTAAAACCTGAGCCAATCTATCACACAAAACTTTAGAAATGCATTTATAGATCACATTACAACAAGAAATAGGCCTAAATTGAGTTACATTTTCAGGCATCTCACATTTAGGAATAAGGGTAATGACAGTATGATTAACTTGTTTCAGGAGGTTACCAGTCTGAAAAAAATCCTTCACAGCATCACAAACATTTTCTCCTACAATGTCCCAAGCATCAATGAAGAAGGCACAAGAGAAACCATCAGGACCTGGTGCCTTATGCTTA
Source organism: Heliosperma pusillum (assembly GCA_022085475.1). NCBI lineage: Eukaryota > Viridiplantae > Streptophyta > Magnoliopsida > Caryophyllales > Caryophyllaceae > Heliosperma > Heliosperma pusillum. The sequence goes on from JAIUZE010070305.1 coordinate 96,226, forward strand.
GGAATACTAAAGATAGCCTGTTTAATCTCATCATTCGTCACAGGAGCCAAGAGCAACTGATCATGCTCAGGCAAACATCTAGGTCCCTGCTGAACAACAGTACAGCTAACTTTCATAGTCACTTCCTTAGTGCCAAGCAGGTTATGATAAAACTCTAGAAACGCAGCTTGGACATCAGCAGGATCTTCACAAAGAATACCA
>JAIUZE010070306.1:0-31783 GCA_022085475.1 Heliosperma pusillum
TCATATGAATCTTGAAGGTAGGTGTGGTGGCGCTCATTTTGAGCTTGGAAATGGTTTGTGGCTTGCTCCCTCCAAGCATTTTGTGCCACCCACATGTCATTTTGCTCTTTCCACCTTTGGTTTTGTTGCTCCTTCCAAAGGCGGTCTTCCTCTTGCCGCTCCACCATCCTCCTCCACTCTTCTTGTTGGGCCCTCTCCACCTCCTCTCTCAACCTCTCCCTTGCCTCCACCACATTATTCCAATCATGTAAAGATTCAAGCCTACTCCCTTGGGTTTGTTGCCAATTGTAAGAGCCGTCCACCCGTCCGCTTATGTGTTTGAGGACATCGTTTGTGCTAGCAAAGTATGATGCCATTTGTTGTTGCCATGGCTCCATAGGGGTGCTAGCATGAGTCTCCACATTATACATTGGGGTGTCGGTGTCTTGGTGGCTATGGTAAGATGATTGGTAATGGTATGGTGGTGGTTGTTGTTGTTGTTGTTGTTTTTGTTGTTGAGTGAAAGGTGGGTTTTGGAAAGATCCCCCCTCAATTGTGAGGATCTCCCTCTCCTCGTTAACTTGCTCACTCCCCTCACCTTGCTCTCTCCTTAGCCTTCTTCTTTGCCGCAAGGGCACTTCCTCTACCTCCGCCTCACTACTACTCTTCCCCAAACTCTCTTCCCTAGAGCAAAAGAAATCCTCCGGTTTTGGCCCCCTAGGTAAAGGATTGTTTAAAGGTCGAGGCATTTTCATATAGCTTAGGCCATCACTCCCCAACCAAAATCCTCTCAACGGTTCCACTTTGCTAATTTTGAACATGTGCACCTCTTCTAGCCCCAAGTGGTTGTACCTTGTTAAGCCGGGTAATGAGTCGAAGCACGGGGTGGGTGATTGTGGAGAGTTTTGCATCCTTAGATGCAGTGTTACATCCCGTAATATTGCTCCACATGTTGTGCATTTCCCCTTTGGGGCATTTAATCTCTTCGGGGTTTTTGGCGATTTTTAGGATTTGGCGAATTTCGGAGATTGGGGCGTTGTGCCAATTTTGGTTTAGGCGGAAGCGGTAGGCTTTTTCATTCCCATCGGGTATGTCCAACTCGGACAAGGTAGCTAGGAACTCGTACGCGAAACTCTTATAGGTGTAATCCCAAGATTCCGGTTCAAGATAAGCTTCTAGCCCAACTTTAGCTAGCATATCCCTTGTCAAGTAGAACATTCCCAATGCATGGAGGGTGCTTGGGGAGAAGAATTTTGTGGTTATAAGGGGTTGTTGTCGGGGTTTGGTGAGTTTTTCCCAATTTTTTGTATGTTGAGCACTCAACCTCTCATAACCCATGAACACCACTTCAACATCGGTGTCAGGCTCACTCACCGCGGCCCTCTTGTTCTTTCCCTTCCCAAACAACTTGGAGATTTTTGGAGCCATTTTCTGCAACAATTTCAACAATACAATCCTACTACAACAACAAACAAACACTCAAAGTAGTTTTTTACTCAAACAAGCAATTCAACAAACACTTGGTGTGCAACAATCTTAACACCTCAAAAGTTTAGTGTTTGTTGAATTCTTATGCCTTACTCAGAATTTTTTTTGCCAATCCTAGCTAAACAATCAACAAGAGCAAGAAGAAACTCAAAAGAAGACTAATTCAAGCCTAATTTTCGAGTAAAATCAATGAACAAAATGGAAAAAAGTTAAGTATTAAGTTATACCTTTCCGATTCCACAAAACTTTAGCTTCTTGATGATTAGAATAAGCAAAGAATCCTTCAAAACCCTTTAAAAACCCACTAACAGCTCCTTAAATTCGAATTTGAACTAGAGTTTTCTAGGTTTTCTAAAGGAAATTTTTTTTGAGATTTCGAGTGATTTGGGTTGATTTGGAGGTGTTTGAAAGTATAATGAAGGTTATAATGAAGAATTTGATTGATTTTGATGAAGTTTTGTGAAGATTTGGTGAAGAAAGGTGAAGATTTGAAGAATTGGGGTTGTTTTTGGGGTTTTTGTTTGTGAAAATTGAAGTTTGGAATGTTGAAGAACTCGTGCAATTGAGGAATGAAGGGGCTCATATCAGGATACGACGCTGGCAGCGTCCTGTGACGCCGGCAGCGTCCTGGGACGCTGGCAGCGTTTTACACTGCCATATTTTCTACAAGTTTCCACTTAGCCAAAATTTGGCTAAGTCTTCCAAACAATACTAGACTTTGATTTTCACTCCAATGACCCTTAATAACCTTCAATCAAAATTTCACCGAGTCTCGCACTTTTTACCCGTGGCACGCATCCCAAGGCGGCCGAAAACTTGCAAAATCTTCACAAAATAGTTAGTAACTTCAAAAATTTTGATTGATGCTAATTCGAATTACTTAAAAACAACTCAAATATTAAAATTAACAATGAAACTTAAATGACATATTCACAAGACAAAATATTTACACGGTTTGCCGTTTATTTAGAGTCGATGGCTCGACTTAGTGGCTCTAAGCTTTTCAATCTTCATACACGGGGTCTTCAAGTAAGACCTCTTCTTCCCCCTCCCGGTCACATCCCTTGAAATAATGCTTGAGGCGGTGGCCATTCACCTTGAGTAGCTTTCCGTCCCCGGGCCCTTCCACCTCAATTGCTCCATGATTAAACACCTTCTTGACGGTGTAAGGTCCAAACCATCTAGAACTCAACTTACCCAGGAAGAGTTTAAAACGATTTTGGAAGACAAGAACTTGATCCCCTTCTTTGAAAACCCGACGGTTTATCATACCGTCGTGCCATTTCCTTGGTTTCTCCTTGTAAATTGAGGAGTTCTCATATGCATCATGGCGAATTTCCTCAAGTTCTTGCAATTGTAGCTTCCGGTGCATACCGCTCTCATCATGGTTTTGGTTGAAGGATTTGGCAGCCCAATAGGCTTTGTGCTCAACCTCCACGGGGAGGTGGCAAGCCTTGCCATATATGAGACGGAACGGGGACATGCCTATGGGGGTCTTAAATGCGGTTCTATATGCCCACAAAGCATCGACTAGCCTCTTGATCCAATCCTTCCTATCCGGATTCACCGTCTTTTCAAGGATCCCTTTAATCTCACGGTTGGATAGCTAGGCTTGGCTGTTTGTTTGTGGGTGATAGGCCGTAGAAATCTTATGGTTCACCCCATACCTTTTGAGAAGGCTTCCAATAACCTTATTTCAAAAATGAGTACCTCTATCACTAATTATGGCTCTTGGGAAACCGAAACGGGAAAATATGTTCTCTTGGATGAAGGTTGCTACCACTCTTGCATCATCGGTGCGGGTGGGAATTGCTTCCACCTATTTGGACACATAGTCCACCGCCAAAAGGATGTATAAGTACCCACAAGAGTTAGGAAAGGGGCCCATAAAGTCGATTTCCCGAACATCAAAGACTTCACAATAGAGGAGGGTTGTTGTGGCATCTCGTTCCTTCTTGTCAAGTTCCCCATCCTTTGGCATCGGTCACAAGTCTTCACAAATTTATGAGCATCCTTGAAAAGGCTTGGCAAAAAGAAACCGCATTCAAGCACTTTCCTTGCGGTTCTCTGTGGCCCAAAGTGTCTTCCACATGCATAGTCATGACAATGATGTAGGATGGATGGAATCTCACTCTCGGGCACGCATCTTCTTATCATTTGATCTTGACAAAATTTCCACAAGTATGGGTCATCCCATATGTAGTACTTTGCATCGGACTTTACCTTGCTCCTTTGATGGAAAGAAAAATGGTTTGCAAACCGCTTTGTCACCAAATAGTTGACCATGGTAGCATACCATGGGTCCTCCACTTGGATAGCATATAGGGACTCATGAGGGAGACCTCCTTCAACCTCATCAAGAGGGCATGATGGTCTTCCTTAAAGGTTTAGCCGGCTTAGATAATCCGCCACCACATTCTTCACCCCTTTCTTGTCCTTTATCTCTACATCGAATTCACTTAGGAGAAGAATCCACCTCAACAACCTTGGTTTTGCATCCTTCTTTGCCACAAGATATCTAATGGCGGCATGATCGGTGTAGATGATCACCTTTGTGCCCAAGAGATAGGATCGAAATTTCTCTAGGGCATATATCACATCAAGGAATTCCTTCTCCGTTGTAGAGTAGTTCTTTTGGGCGTCATTCAAGAGTGTAGATGCATATTGAACCACATGGGGTCCCTTGTCACTCTTTTGACCCAAAACCACTCCCAATGCGTAGTCACTTGCATCGGTCATGATTTCAAATGGGAGGTCCCATTGAGGTGCTTGAATAATTGGTGCAGTGACCAATCTCTCCTTCAAATCATCAAAAGCTTTCCTACAAGAGGCATCAAAGACAAACTCCGCTTCTTTGTGCAAAAGCTTACATAGGGGGTTAGCAATCTTTGAAAAGTCTTTAATAAATCTCCGGTAGAAACCGGCATGTCCTAGAAATGACCTAATGTCTCGGGTGTTGGATGGATAAGGTAAGGTTTTGATAATGTCAACCTTAGCCTTATCCACCTCAACCCCCCTTTCCGACACTACATGTCCTAAAACGATGCCACTAGTTACCATGAAATGACATTTTTCGGAGTTTAAGATGAGATGCGACTCTTGGCATCGCTCTAAGACAAGGGCAAGGTGTTTTAGACATGCATCATAGGAGTCCCCATGGACGGTGAAATCATCCATGAATACTTCTATGATCTTTTCTACAAAGTTGGAGAATATACTCAATATGCACCGTTGGAAGGTTCCCGGTGCATTACATAGACCAAATGGCATTCGGCGATATGCAAATGTACCGAATGGACATGTGAATGTGGTCTTGACTTGGTCCTCGGGTGCGATTGGGATTTGAAAATATCCCGAGTACCCGTCAAGGAAACAATAGAAAGCTTTTCCCGCTAGTCTTTCTAACATTTGATCAATAAATGGTAGCGGGAAATGGTCTTTCAAAGTAACCGCATTCAAGCGGCGGTAGTCAATACACACCCTCCAACCGGTTTGTGGTCGGGTGGAGACCAAGTCTCCTTGTGCGTTCTTGACTACCGTCACTCCTCCCTTTTTGGGCACGACTTGAGTTGGGATAACCCAACGGGAGTCGGAAATAGGGAAGATGATGCCCATTTGTAAAAGTTTAATTACCTCCTCTTGCACTACCTCCGCCATTGGTGGGTTGAGCCTCCTTTGGGGTTGTCGGACCGGTTTGGCATCCACTTCAAGTCTTATCTTGTGCATGCAAGTCACCGGGCTTATTCCCTTGAGATCCGCTATGCTCCACCCAAATGTATCTCTATGTTTGTGAAGCAATGCTACCAATTTGCTCTCTTGTTCCTCGTTGAGTGTGCTTGAGATGATAAGAGGTAGAGTATGGTTGTCCCCTAAGAAGATATACTTTAGATGACTTGGAAGAGTCTTCAACTCGACCTTCGGGGGCTTCACAATTGAGGGAAGGGGCTTGTGGAGTGGTATGCTCAAAGCAAAAAGCTCGGACAAGTTTTTCATACCAGAACGCTGCCAGCGCTGGGGGACGCCGGCGGCGTCGTGGGGCGCTGCCAGCGTCTTCTACTGGAGTCCCCTGTTTTCAGCACCTCAATGATGTCGAGTTCTTTATAAGTGTCTACTGGCTCTTCTTTATCCAAGTCCTTGAGATGTTCCTGCACACCAACCGACAACAAAAAACGCAAACCCTCTTCTTCCACATTGTTAGTTAGGGCCACCTCAAGTGGGTCCCTATCACATAACTTGTACATTTGATGTACCAAAGGCTCGAAAATATCTAAGAAAAAACAAGATTGAACATCACTAGGGTGTCTCATAGAGTCATAGATATTATAGGTCAATCTCTTTCCCTCGAACTCCATTATCAAACATCCGTTTGACACATCAATCTTGGTCTTAGAGGTTTTCATGAATTGCTTACCAAGGAGAAGGGGAGTGGCACTTGAACTAGACTCCATGTCTAAAACATAGAAATCCGCCGGGAAGACAAGGTTATCTACCTCTACAAGTACATCCTCTATCAAGCCTTTGGGATAGACACTAGACCTATCGGCTAATTGAATAACCACCCCGGTCTTAGACAAAGGTCCTAAGCCTAGGGTCTCATAGACGGATAGGGGCATGACGTTAATACAGGCTCCAAGGTCTAACATGGCACGTTTGAAACTTTGCCCTCCAATGGTGCAAGGGATGGTGAACATGCCCAGGTCTCCACATTTCTTTGGTAATTTTTGCTTGAAAATTGCCGAAACATGCTCACTCACCCTAACCCTAAGGGTTCCTTTGTTAGGATTTCCCTTAGGTGTACAAAGTTCTTTCAAGAACTTTGCATACTTAGGGACACTATTTAACAAATTAAGAAGAGGAATATTTACCTCACACTTCCGGAAAGTTTCATACAAGTCGGTCTCCTTGTCATACTTCCTTGTTCTTATCAAAACACTAGGAAATGGGACTTCCGGTATGTATTCCTCTACCACATCACCATCAATAATGTCTTTACCCATCTTTGAAGTGTCTCCCTTGGGGTCCTTTCTTGTGGGTGTCCCTTCCCCATTCCTTGATAGCTCTCCATGACCAATTACTAACTCTCCTTGGTCTTCGATTTCCAAGGTCTCCATCTCAAGGCTCTTCATCTTCTCCTTGCCTTTTCCAAGGGGGTGTACCTCCAACTCCTTGCCTCCCCTTAAGATCATGGCACTAGAATTCTACCTAGGTGGTGGGATGGTTTGAGATGGGAATCTTGTGGAGCTTGAGGCTTGAGATTTTGACATATTGGAGGCTATTTGGGATAGTTGGGTTTCCAAGTTGATTACCCTAAGGTTGTTTGCCTCCCTATCCTTCCATGCCTCTTCTCTATCTCTCCTTGCCTCCTCCCTATCTTTCTCTTGATTGGCAAGGAGTATTTGCAAAATATCACTCAAGTTCCCTTGAGAAGAAGAACTTCCTTGAATGGGGCCTTGGTTCGATTGTCTTTGAGCATTGTTTTGAGATTGAGAGTTGCTTGGGAAATTTGAATTGTTGGGCCTTTGATTGTTGTAAATTCTTTGTGGGTTTTGTTGGAAATTGGAGTTCCGGTTTTGGGTGGAATTTTGGGCCCTCAAATGATTGAATTGACCGTTTTCAAAACTTTTCGACTTATCACCTCCCCATCGCAAAAGGTCGCGGTTCCCCGCTTGGTTGTACATTCCCCCTCCACTTGGGTTCCTTGAATTATAATTCCTATACCCCATACCATTAACACTTTCCATAGTTGTTCCTTGTTCAATCATGATGTAGCATGTGTTGGTGGCATGGTCACCCCCACAATATGAGCATTCAATTGGTTTGGGGTGTTGAGAGAATGAGTTACCTTTGTTAACAACCAAGTTTGACATCATACTTTTAAGTTCACCCATTTCTTGCATGATCATGTTGTTTTGAGATGCATAAGGATTCTCCATGGAAGATACATTCCTAGAGCTCCCTCCCCTGTCACTCTTTCTTCCATACCTTCTTGTGTTCATTGCCAATTTTTCAATAATGTTGTTGGCCTCGGCCATATTAAGGGTGTCAATTCCACCTCCGGTGGCGGCAATGATCATTCTTTGGTCATTTTGGCACAACCCCTCATTGAAAGTCGTTAACAAATCATCTCCCGACATGCCATGGTATGGGCATCTCGGCACAAGACTCTTAAAACGCTCCCAATAATCATAAAGGGTCTCTCTCATTTCTTGTTCAATAGTAGTGATAAGTTTCTTGGAGTGATTGTGTCTTGAATCCGGATAATACTTTTCAAGAAACTTTTTCTTCAAACCCACCCACGTGGTAACGGAGTGAGCCGGGAGACAAAAAAGCCATTCTATCGCGGCATCTTGAAGAGAAAAAGAAAATGCCCTTAACTTGAATTGATCCTCGGTCACCCCTTGGGGAATAGCACCTTGGATAATCATATGAAACTCGGCCAAGTGTCTATTAGGGTCATTCCCCACCATGCCATGGAATTTAGGTAAATTGTGGACGAAGAAACCTTTGAGCTCAAAGTTTACATCCCCCATGGGAGGATATGCAATACAAAGGGGTTGCTCCTCATAATTCCTTGCCCGAATCTCACCGATTGTCCTATTATCCTCCGCCATATTAGGTGGGTAAAGGACGTTCAATGGAGATGGTATCCTAGGTGGTGACTCAAACACTTCCTCCGGTTGTTCTTGAAAAATATTATTTTCCAATTCCTCTTCACTAGGTTCCCTCCAAAAAGGTCTCCTATAAAGGGGATTTGAAAATAACCAATTTCATATGCTACTTGAAGATGGATCAATATCTTGGTCACCAATTCCCTCTTGTGACCTAGGCATAAACTCTAAAACAACTCAACAACACAAATTAGTAACTTCAACACAAAGTAACCTATAAACACTACTAAAAAAAATATTTAAAACAATCTAAACAAACTACGACACTAACAAGAGTTTCAATTTAATATTTAGCTAAATTGCCTTCCCCGGCAACGGCGCCAAATTTGACGAGCTAGATTTCACGTGTCGTTAAATCCGCTAATTAGCTACGGTCAAATAACAAATTTATATTTCCTAAACAAACACAAACTATCTTAAATAAAGGTAGTAAATGGTAAGAATAGGGTCGAACCTAAGAGAAGGCGGGATTAACTAAACTAATCTAATCTAGACTCTTGCTAAAAGCCAATTAACAAAACTAATTACTAACTAATTAGTCTAATCACAAATTAAGACACTAATTAAGACAAAAGCTTAAGTTAATTACAAACTATGATATTAACAATGACAAAAACATGTAGGATAACATATAGGGAGAAAGTTTGATTGGAGAGATTCATTAACAAGCCTAAAATAACCAACAAAAACTAAATATTCAAATATTCAAATATAGAGAAACTAACTTAGTGTAATTTTCCCAAGTTCCCAACAATTAACAAAGTAAAGACTCTTCCTTTCCTCTCTTCTCTAGTTATCTAATACAAGTTTCTAAGAAATTAGTCAACAAGGATTAAATCAACCAAGAATGACCCTTTACAACTCAATTTACACCCACTAAAACATGAGCCCAAATCAAAGATGCAAGCTTTATGAACAAAATCAAAGAAACATGCTAGAATCATGTAATAAAACACTAAACCATGTTCTAACCACACAATAAACCAAATTCCACTCAAAAGATTCCAACTTTAAACCAAAGTTACAATCTTTCAAGGTTGCTTCAACAATATCAAGACAAATTAACCAAAAATATCAAGATGAAGCACTAATTAAACAAACACTTGCTAAGATGGTTAGTCTCAACAATAATTCATTCAACAATGGAAAATAAACATGAGAAAATGGTATTAACTAAAGAAGAAGAGGTTCAAAAAGTCTTACAATGCTACAAGAAGAGAACTTGTTCCAATTACACTTAGGAATAAAAGATTAGCTACCCATAATCAAGAATTACAACCCAAATAAAAGAAGTTCAACTCAAATTACAAGCCAAAATGAAGAAACAAAAATATGAGAGAACTTGTTGTGGAATGTTATGGAAATTATGGAATGAAGGGAATGTAGGGAATTCCCCTATCTCTCTAAAATCTGGCTCTTTTATACCCTTGGTCCGGAAACCTAGGGCCTTCGAGAAATGAGCCTCAAAATGTCAAGACGGAGAATGAAGGAACACCTGTCTCAGGCCAGGACGCTGGCAGCGCCCACGGACGCCGGCACCGTCGTGGGACGCCGACAACGTTTCATGCTGCCAGTTTTTACTCTTGGTTGCTCGCCTTGACTTTCGTTGACCCCTTTGAATGCTAGTCTCGCCTTGACTTCCATTGACCCTTTGGACTTGCTTTTCTTGCATTGATAATTTGCTCCTAGCCCACTCCAATTGTCGGGTTTGGTCTCGGGTCTCGGGTTTGACTTTGACTTTTGTTGACTTCCGGGCTTGACTCTAAAGTTTGACTTAAAAATACTAAATAACAACATAATTACAAGGACTAAGGTTAGAATAAAACGATGCTAACGACCTGTAAAAAGTACATTAAATGGACCTAATAAACACTACTAAACACGACACATTTTGGTGTTGTCAGTTACCTAGACAACCGGTTTCCCTTGTATATAAATCTAATTAACCTTTAACCCCCTTCATTTTGTTCAATACTAATAATTAACCTTTCCCCCAAATTTGTTCAATATTAATCCATCCTCTATCTTCACCAACAATGGCGACGACAAACCTCACCACCCTCCCACCAACACTCTCCTTACCATCAGCACAACTCTGCCGCTACTCTCTTTGTTCGCCATCTCCGCATAGTTTTTGATTTTCAATAGCACAACTAATAAATTCATTAAGCCTTGCCATAAACTCAAAGTCCCACTTTCCGTACATCCAACTTCGATCCATACTCTAATTAATACAATCAGACATCAACTTATTAGCAACTTTGGATTTTCAATCATTAGCAAAAGAAACTTCAGATATCTAATTAGTGTCCCTTGTAATTCTGTGATTTTGAGGTTTATTTTCGTTATTGGATTTCTAACTCACTTGTTACCATTTTCATTGTTATCCCCTTCGCCCCTTTTATTTCGTAAGCTTTATCCTTTTAAGTTGGTTTAAACTCAATTTTTGTTAATTTAATTTGTTAATTTGAGTTAGCTAATTAAAGCTTGTATCTTTTTGTTCTGATTTGTGGCTTTATAAGCAGTGTTGTCAGTCAAGGTTTTCAAGTTCAATCTTATAAATTTAATCAAGTCAAACAATCGAAGAACTCTGCCTTTGAAACAAAGATAATACGAGGAAAACAGAGAAAAGTAGATATTTAATTAGTTCACATGGAAACTGAGATGCTTGCTATGAGATTTGACATTCATTGTGGTTTAAAACTGTAGTTTACTGTCAAGGGTGTATTTTTGTATGGTGTGTTACCTTATTGTTTCCCCTTATGGGTTATAAGGTGTTGCTGCACACAAGCTACTTGCTACTTGACATAAATAACTCGTAAACTGCTTTGTAATAGACCAATTGTCATAATTGAGACGAGCAATAGCCGTCAATATTAGTTGCTTGAATTTATTTATTAACAAGCTATATTAGTTGCTTGAATTTTAAGTTGGCTGTATGTTTGTCGTGCTATGTTTAGCATAGTATAAAAGTGTTGGTGAATTCAATTTGGTTTTGCATATGGAATTCTTATCTGCTACCTATATTTTTATTTTTGGCAAATTCTAAACATAGTGGCATGGCCTCATGGGTTTCTTTGAACATTACGGTTGTATTTTGGCAATGAATAAGTTATAACTGTTGTTCATCTTTGGTTAATATACATTAATGACAGAGATGATCAATCTCTGATTTGCATAGCCATTGTACGAAGTAATTGTAATTTTAGTCAAATATGTAGTTAGTCTCCATTAAGGCGAAAGTATCCGTCTTAGTTATGAAACATGTCATATATTTACATATATACGACAAATATTTTGCTTTTTTCCATGTATTGTGCCTTCGCTTATTCTAACAAATAGACCATTAAGTTTTAAAACGGTTACGTCCGTCTTAAATGAGAATTTGCGTTACGTGTAATTTGTAAGCTTAATTTGGGTATTAGTAAGTCTTTTCTCAAAGGAATGTATTATCAGTATTTCATAAGTTTTAAACACTCAGGCCATCAAATACAACCAAAAGAGGCATGTACATCAAACTGGGGGCTCTCGCCCAAGACAGAGTCAAAATCTAAATCTAAGGGCTCTCGTCCAAAACAAAAAAAAAGCCAAAACCAAAGCCAAAAGACAAAAGCCAAAAGCCAAAAGCCAAAAGCCAAAAACCAAAGGCAAAAACCAAAGCCAAAAGCCAAAGCCAAAGCCAAAGCCAAAGCCAAAGCCAAAAGCAAAATCCAAAGGCACAAGCCAAAGCCAAATTCCAAAACACAAAACCGGGGGCTCTCGCTCGAGACAAAATCTAAAATGTGCAAAAATAAGCCAAAATGTACAAACCAACAGCGAGACAGCAAAAGACAACTAATCCTCATAACTGAGCCCAGCTAGAACCTCGAGAACGACAATCTCAGTGTCTCTGTCCTCTACCCCCTCAACAAAAAAGTTGTCTCCTCCCGGGATTATGCCAGCTCACGCTCTAAGACTCCCTACAAAGAAATGCCACATTTCAAATCACTTCTCTGCAAAGTATGACAAAGGAACGAGAGGTTCATACCTGTCGATCCCGACCACCTAAGAGTGTCTCAATGGCCATAACCTGAAGCCGATTTGCCACCCTCTATAACGCTACGTGCTGAGACGATGCCACCTGCATTCAAATCAAGTGCATTCCTATGCAATAGCCAAAATTGGAAAATTGTACTCCAGCACCTCGAGGTAAGTTGGGGGCTTGACGCCTGCCACCTCGATCTTCTACAGACATCATAAGAAGAACGCTGGCTCTTCTGTCACTCACCGCTGGTTATTCCATGCAATCCCCAGCAATTTTAATCATTTCAAACAATCACCAGCAATTTCAGTCATTTCAAGCAATCTCCAGTGACTTCAAGCAATCTCCAGCGATTTCAAGCAACCCCCAGTGGAGTTGCAGCTTTTGCTGCGCCCTTTCCCCATTAGAGCTCTACTTAGGAGTTTGGTTATTACAAATTTGTTTCTTGTGGGCCCAAATCCTTTTCAATAGATTTTTCCTCACCAAGAGTCCGTCTGAAGACAAACACAGACAGATTCTCACGTACGCTCTATTCCGACGAGAGTCTGCCTGAAGACAGACGCAGGAAGATTCTCACATACGCCATTTCAATGGCTGGCGAGCTTCATCACGTCATCACGCGCCCTTTCAAAGGCTGACGAGCTTCGTGACGCGCCCTTTCAACGGCTGGCAAGCTTCCCTACACGCCCTTTCAACGGCTGGCGAGCCTCACTACGCGCCCTTTCAACAGTTGGCGAGCATCATTACGCATCTTATCCCCAGCGGGTGGTGAACCTCATTACGCATCCTACACCCAGCGGCTGGCGAGCCTCATTACGTATGCCATATTCAGACGGCTGGCGAGCCTCACATCGCTCCTTAGTCCAAATAAGAAGATGCTCAGGTATGACTCCTTCTTATGGCTGGCAAGCTTTTATACGTAGTCTAATCGACTTTAAACGACCCTTCCCGACAGTCGACGGACTTTAAAATGTTCCCGACGACAGGTGCTTGGTTCATACCCCTTGAACCGCCTCGTGTCGCCATAGTCGTCAGGTTGTAATTTTCAGTTGTAATTTTTGATTGACCTGATGGCTATACTTTGACTTTTACCTTGTCCAAGCCTTAGTCAAAGTGGGGGCTCTGTAGATATCTCAAATCTACACCTTTCGGCAACCACCAGTGATGATTGGGCCGCTTGTTTGGTATGTGAAACGATTTGTGACAGACCATAAGTTTATCGTCAAGCGATAGCTCAAATACTTGTGTCTACCCCTTGGTCGTCATCTACGTGCCGATACGGTCATTTTGACAGTCGTTAGAGTTTATTTGGAGTCCGGGTCAAAACTGCTTCATTTTCTATAAACCGTCTTTTAAACCCGAGTCTCAACGCTCGAGAATATTCCAGATATTTTAATATTTCAAAACTTATCTTTCATGGTAAAATATATCCGTATTTTAAGTAGAAAGAATTCTAAATCTACCGCAATTCCATAAAAGAAACGCGGAAATATTTCTTTCAAAGTAGGAAACTGCTTGGGAAATGACGCAGCGGGCGCTGCGCCTCTTCCAAGAGCCGCAGTGCCTGCTGCGCCTCTTCAAAGAGCCGCAGTGCCTGCTGCGCCTCTTCCTCAGTTCGTTTTGCTTGTTTCCGGAATTTTTTTAGGATTTCTTTCCGTGTTCGAGTTATTCCAAAACTGTTCGGATTTTTCCCTATAAAAGGAGAGGGTCGTGCTCACTTTTAAGGCACGCGAGTGTTCCGCCCCTTCTCTTCTCTCTCTTTGCATTCTAGTGTGGGAAATATCGGTATATTTCGTCATTAAATTACGGATTATAACGAAACTATAGTATATGAATTACGAGTCATAAATGAATTGCATAATATAAAATCATATGAATCTAGAATTAACCTTTGGTCCTAGCAAATATGGCCTATGAACAATATCGAAGTCGATATTCTCCTAATTGTTGCACCCAAGATGCTCTAAGATATGCCTTGCTTGTGCTAGAATTTTTGAGAAAAGTTACTGCTAATTTTTCTTTTTGTGATGATGAATGATAGATAGAATTCAAGAGCAAAATCCGAATTTTTCTCTTGTCTTCTTGCTCTATCCGGCCGAAATCCTCTAGTAGCTCAAAGAGGGGTCTCTCCTCTTTTTCTACTCTTGTAATTAGGGTTTTGACCTAGTTACCATAAGCGAATAATAGGAGATCTATTTCCCTTATTATTAACTCCTATTAACCGAAAAATAAGAGTAGAAAATACTATTTTTTCTTTCCTTTTTCGGTTATATTAGCATGTAATATAATATATATGACAACTATAAATATCCGTATATTTATAATTTGCTAATTAAATATAACATATTATGTTTAATTACGAATTAACATTTCAATTCGTTTAAGCTTATATTATATACATTGATTAAATATAACGGTTTATATTCAATTACGAATTACATTTAATTCGTCTCAGCTAATATTATTTAATCGTTATTAAATAATCGTATCATCATTACATTGACTAACCTTTTAGTCATATACATCGACTAACCTTTTAGTCATCTAATAAGGCATCAATATGATTATATTATTCATATAATCACATCTCTCAGACACATCCTATAGGTGTGACTTTTAGGGACCAGTTGATCACCGCCATTAAAATGACAATAACGTCAAACTCCTAGCAAACCAACCGTTATCGATAAACGTTAATCAACTGATAAGAATACAAAGTATACCCTGTGAACCTGTAAGAGATTTATTCATGTTATCACACTAACTGTGGAGGACACTAGCTCCAACAATCTCCCACTTGTCCTTACAAGTGTATGTGCGATAACCCGATTCTCATATCCATAAATTTCTCCCACTCAATGTAAAACAATTTGCAAAGTCCATATTTACAAAGGTCGCATTTTACAAGCGATCAGTATCAAGAGTGGTTTTCCCGACTAGAGAGTAACTTAACTGATAAACGAATCATTATTCGAGCATGGCCATGCATTTCAGTTACAACTCCTCGAGTGGCCCTGAGAAATAACAAAACCTGATAAAGGTTGGATATTTTCCTCAACTCGAATCCTACAGATACAAGCACAGTATGAAATGACCCAGTGAAAATCTACTTAGCCTCCTGTTACGGTCGACCATGAGAAAGAAACCAAAGTCACCCAAAAACTGCGTTAATCTCAAGAGACAGTCGATAGTCAAAAGAATCGACTCTTAGTAACACTATGGACGTCCTATCCACGACCTGGCACCGAATGTTCAGAAACATTTAGGACTCCATAACGTTGTCACGATGTCCTACGAGGTATTTTTATAACTCGTATCTGTGATCGATCAGTCAACCGTTTGACTTATGGCTCGTTGAACCCACCATCAATCAACTTCACAGTATAATTGCCAGAGTTATCAGCTCATGTATGCGATTTTGGACCAAAACAATTATAATGTAATTCAGTTCACTTTGTGGTGTTCAATGTTGTCGTACAATCCACATGAAAAACAAAATATGAAATAATACGATGATGTTATAAATAGTGCATGAAAAAGATACATTTATCTAATCCATATAAAACAGCTACTACAACTCAGGAACACGTTTAATTCCCATGTAAATAACGTACCCTTTATGCTTATCATATTTTAACGGTTTAGTGAGAGGGTCCGCGATGTTGTCATCCGAAGCAATCTTGTCAATCACTATCTCCTTTTGCTCCACGTAATCTCGGATCATGTGAGCCTTCCGAAGTACATGTCTAGACTTGTTGCTGGACTTAGGCTCCTTAGCCTGGAAGATGGCACCTCTATTATCACAATAGATGGTGATAGGGTCACTCGAACTAGGAATTACGGTTAGTCCTTGTAAGAACTTACGCATCCATATAGCTTCCTTCGCAGCTTCTGAAGCGGCATAGTACTCGGACTCAGTTGTAGAATCTGCTATAACACTCTGTTTGGAGCTTTTCCAACTGACCGCAGCGCCATTAAGAGTAAAGACGAATCCAGACTGAGATTTCGAGTCATCTCGATCTGCTTGGAAGCTAGCGTCTGCGTAACCAATTGCGCATAGCTTAGTGTCTCCTCCATAAGTCAATACCCAATCCTTAGTCCTTCATAAGTACTTAAGGATGTTTTTGACAGCCATCCAGTGTGTTTCACCTGGATTGCCTTGGTACCGACTCGTCATACTCAATGCATATGCCACGTCCGGACGTGTGCATATCATGGCATACATGATCGATCCAATAGCTGATGCATAAGGAACACGACTCATGCGCTCGACCTCTTCCGATGTCTTGGGTGCCTGAGCTTTACTCAAATGCATCCCATTAATCATTGTAAGGTTCCCCTTCTTGGAGTTGGTCATGCTAAACCTCTCAAGAATCTTATCTATATAAGACTCCTGACTTAGTGATAACATCCGTCGTGATCTATCTCTATAGATACGGATCCCCAATATGCGTTGTGCCTCACCCAGATCTTTCATCTGGAAATGGTTCTTTAACCATACTTTTACCGAAGATAAGAGAGGGATGTCATTCTCAATCAAGAGTATGTCATCAACATACAATATTAAGAAGACAATCTTACTCCCACTCGACTTGACATACAAGCATGGTTCCTCGACCGATCGAGTGAAACCATTCTCTTTTATCACCTGGTCGAAACGATGAGTCCAACTCCGAGAAGCTTGCTTAAGTCCATAAATGGAACGCTTAAGCTTGCAAACTTTCTTAGGATTTTTAGGATCAATGAAACCTTCGGGTTGTACCATGTACAAATCCTCCTCCAAATAACCGTTTAAGAAGGCGGTTTTCACATCCATCTGCCAAATTTCATAGTCATGAAAAGCGGCAATCGCTAAGATTATCCGAATGGAACGCAGCATAACTATGGGTGCAAAAATTTCATCATAATGAAATCCTTGCACTTGAGTGAAACCTTTTGCCACTAGTCGTGCCTTATAGGTTTCTGGTTGTCCTTCTATGGAATGCTTTATCTTATAAAGCCATCTACACTAAAGAGGCCGTACCTTATCAGGCAAATCAACAAGATCCCATACGTCATTCTCATACATGGAGTCCATCTCGGATTGCATGGCTTCAAGCCATAGCTTAGAGTCGGAACAGGTCATGCCACCTTTATAGGTAGCGGGTTCGTTACTCTCTAGGAGCAAAATGTCATCTCTATCATTCTTCTCGGCCATACCAATGTATCTGTCTGGAGGAATGAAGACTCTACCCGACCTCTTAGGTTCCTGAGGAATATCAACCGTAGCAGAAGTTGAAGGAACATCTTCCTCCATCGGTTGCTCGGTTGTTAGTTCTTGAATCTCCGACAGATCGAAGGTTCTATTACTTGACTTGTTCTCGAGAAACTCTTTCTCTAAGAAATTCGCACTAGCCGCAACAAAAACTCGATGTTCGGTAGGCGAATAGAAGTAATGACCAAACATTCCTTTTGGATAACCAATAAAGTATGTCTTGACCGATCGCGGGCCGAGCTTATCCTTGTGTCTCCACTTGACATAAGCCTCGCAGCCCCAAACCCGAATAAAGGACAAGTTAGGGACCGTTCCCTTCCATAACTCATATAGAGACTTGTCTACTGCTTTAGACGGACTTCGGTTAAGTATAAGAGCAGCTGATAAAAGAGCATAACCCCATAATGAATCAGGTACTACCGTGTGACTCATCATGGATCGAACCATATCAAGTAATGTTTGATTTCTCCGTTCGGACACACCATTTAATTGAGGTGTTCCAGGTGGAGTTAACTGTAATACTACACCACAGTTTTTAAAGTGTTGATCAAACTCATTTGAAAGATATTCGCCACCACGATCTGAATGAAGTGCTTTAATCTTTCTTTCCAGTTGGTTTTCAACCTTATTCTGGTATTCCTTGAACTTTTCAAAGGACTCACTTTTATGCTTTATTAAGTAGACATATCCGTATCTACTCAAATCATCCGTGAAAGTGATAAAATATCTATAGCCGTCTCTTGCGTTTATTGACATAGACCCATATACATAAGTATGTATGAGTCCTAATAGGTCACTAGCGCGCATTCCAACACCTTTGAAGGAAATTCGAGTCATTTTACCGATAAGACATGATTCGAGTCATTTGAAGGAAATTCGAGTCATTCGTAATCAAATGGGGAGATAGTCCCATTGTCAATGAGCTTCTTTACACGTTTCTCATTTATGTGTCCCATACGGCAGTGCCATAGATAAGTTTGATCTTTGTCACCAACCTTTAATTTCTTATAATTCACATGCAATATGTATGTGGTTTGATCTAAGTTATAAATTCCATTCATGGAAACTGCTTTGCCATAAATCATCTCATTAAAAGAGAAAATACAGCTATTGTCTTTTATTGAAAATGAAAAATTGTCTTTATCTAGTACGGAAACAGAAATAATGTTCTTAGATAAACTGGGTACATAGCAACAGTTATATAAATATAACTCAAAATCACTCGGGAGTTGGATTACATATGTTCCCACTGAGACTGCAGCAACTCTTGCTCCATTCCCCACTCGCAGGTCCACATCACCCTTTGCGAGAGGTGTGATGTTTCTTAGGCCCTGCAAATGATTACACAGATGAGAACCACAACCAGTATCAAGTACCCAAGTTCCGAAACTTGCATGGTTAATCTCAATCATATGAATAAAAGATGACATACCAACAGGAGTGACGCGGCCTGCTTTTTTGTCCTCACTGTACACGGGACATTTCCTCCTCCAATACACAGTCTTGTGGCAATGGTGGCATTCCATGTTACTGTCCTTGCTCTTTGCCTTGCCTTGTGAGCCACTGGTCTCACCAGACCCACTCTTGCTGTTTCCTGACTTTTTAAACTTTGGCTTTCCTATAGCTAGATCGGCATGAGCCTTGCCCTTACCTTTGCCCTTGTTGGAAATCATGCGAACATCATGAAGTGAGTGTAGCTGATGAAGACTTTTCTTCATATCACTCATATAGTAATTTGCCCTGAAAAGGGCAAAACCATCATGAAGTGAATGAAGCACACGGTCAATGATTATGCTCTCACTGATTTTGCAATCAAGTGCCTTCAGTTTCTCGACATTCTTAATCATATCAAGAATGTGTGGGCTAACCGGTTGGCCCTTCTGGAGTTTTGCCTCAAAGAAGCGACAGGTATGCTCATAAGTAACGATCCTCGGTGCTTTTGAGAATTCGTTAGTGAGCGTGGTGAAAATCTTGTTTGCACCTTGGGCAATGAAGCGTCTTTGCAAATTGCTTTCCATTTCAAAGATGAGTACGTTCTTTATCGCACCCGCTTCCATAACGAATTCATTATATTCAAATGTCTCGTTAGCTCTCGCATTGGGGCCTGGGTTTGGCGGTATTGGCTGAGTCAAGTACTTGAGCTTACCGTCAGCAATGGCTGCATTCCCTAATGCCGCCTCCCAGTCCGCAAAGTTTGACCCGTCATTCTTCAGTCGCGTGGACTGATTCATGTGGTCCATGAAGGTTTTAAGCTAGGAATCACGTGCGAGTGTGGCACTTGGCATAGGGACATCATTATGGCCAGCCATTTGTTATAGTAGTATTATCAATATAAGACGAATTCTACACTGCGAAAAAGAAGAAAAAACCATAATAAGCGTTCTCATCGATTTGAATTTATGTCTAGTGCAAAATTTGTTTTAATGCAAAGACTCGAGCATTTATACAATTGACCTCCCTCAAGAATTATATAAATGATCCCAAGACTCAATTATCTGTAAATTGATAAGCCAACCTCTTGGCTAATTATACCTTTAGAATTCTTGGTCGATAAATTTCTGTAAATTCTATCTTTAGTCCATCATAATCACGAGAAACTCTTCGGACTATAATTTTGAGATAAAATAGGTCAACACACACTACTTACCCAACGTAGAAGGGGTCATATGGAGAGTAAGGTCTTATATGCCTACCGACGAAGTAGGGATTCATAGTAGTTTGGCCTATAAAGACTAGTCTCAATTTTAGGTTTAGAGGAAGATCCCATCAATTTTATTTTAATTCAATTTTAAGTGAACTAATGTCTAGCATGCGAGAATGAATAAACTAAAATGATGGCTTAAATTCGAGTGACATCTTTATGTCCATGATAACTAACATTCAAACTATATGAGTCAATTTTCATGCATTTTAGTAATAGGTGGTTTGGTTTAGGCGGAATATGCTGCACTAACAATCATGTGATGAAAAAGCAACAAGAACGGAAAAATACATAAAAATACTACAAAGTCCTAGTGTGGCCTATCTACCAAAATGAACAAAATACAACTTTGGAATCCAGCCTATTTGGACCCGAGAAGCTTGTCTTGATGTTCCATCTTGGTCCATGTAGCGGCAGTGAGCAATCCGATCTCCATCTTTAGTCTTCTCAAAATGCATTTAATAAATTACAAAATATAAACCTATTTACATTCTAATTTAAAAACATAATTTAGTGAAAAATAAAATGGAGATTCGAGATCTCAAAATTACATCAAAGATCATGTTTCCATCATTACTAAAACATGATCAACTAAGGCCACACTAGGTAATACAATTTACAACCGATTGCAAAAATACGTAAATTAAACCATTCAACCATTCATTCAACAAAATAATATGCATCAACTATAAATTAATCATTTAAGATATAATTCTTTAATTATGAAGAGTAATTTATCCAAACCACCTTTTAAAATGATCAAAATTATGTGATAATTCCTTAATTATTCACAATAATCCCAACCAAACATAATCCAATTTTAATTCATATTCTTTAACATGAATTAATAAAACATTATTTTAAACCTCTTTAAAATAATTGGGTATCCAATTATTGTGAACTTCTTCACAACAATAAACAAAACATTATCATTATAATGAATTAAAAAAAACTTTCGATCAAAAAAAATAAAAACCGAAACTTTTTCTTTTAAAAAATTTGATGTTACTAATATATTCAAGATCGGTACAAAATATCAACATCTAATCAATATTAAACATCGATACAAACTAGATGATTCAATTTAACAATTTAAAAAGAATATCTAAATCAATGAATACCGAAAATATATAGCGATGACATACAAATCGATTTCCATTTCCATTTTAATTTAATCCTTATTAAATCAAAACAACTACTAATTCATCGTGTTATCGTCTTAACTATTTAAAACAACAATTATAATGAATCAAAATGGAAAAACAAGGCAAAAAAAATAATTTTTTTTTTCTCACGGCTGAACAGTGCCGTGAACAGTACCAAATTTTTTTTTTCTCTGGCCGTGAACAGTACCAAAAAAAAAACAAACCCTAATTTTTTTTTTTTCTTCTTTCAGCCGAAACAAAAAAAACAAAAAAAACAAAACAAAAATTTCTAATCTTATTTCATCAAATATGAAAACATATAAAATAATTTCGTAGCCCTTGGCTCTGATACCACTTGTGGGAAATATCGGTATATTTCGTCATTAAATTACGGATTATAACGAAACTATAATATATGAATTACGAGTCATAAATGAATTGCATAATATAAAATCATATGAATCTAGAATTAACCTTTGGTCCTAACAAATATGGCCTATGAACAATATCGAAGTCGATATTCTCCTAATTGTTGCACCCAAGATGATTCAAGATATGCCTTGCTTGTGCTAGAATTTTTGAGAAAAGTTACTGCTAATTTTTCTTTTTGTGATGATGAATGATAGATAGAATTCAAGAGCAAAATCCGAATTTTTCTCTTGTCTTCTTGCTCTATCCGGCCGAAATCCTCTAGTAGGTCAAAGAGGAGTCTCTCCTCTTTTTCTACTCTTGTAATTAGGGTTTTGACCTAGTTACCATAAGCGAATAATAGGAGATCTATTTCCTTTATTATTAACTTCTATTAACCGAAAAATAAGAGTAGAAAATACTATTTTTTCTTTCCTTTTTCGGTTATATTAGCATGTAATATAATATATATGACAACTATAAATATCCGTATATTTATAATTTGCTAATTAAATATAACATATTATGTTTAATTACGAATTAACATTTCAATTCGTTTAAGCTTATATTATATACATTGATTAAATATAACGATTTATATTCAATTTCGAATTACATTTAATTCGTCTCAGCTAATATTATTTAATCGTTATTTAATAATCGTATCATCATTACATTGACTAACCTTTTAGTCATATACATCGACTAACCTTTTAGTCATCTAATAAGGCATCAATATGATTATATTATTCATATAATCACATCTCTCAGACACATCCTATAGGTGTGACTTTTAGGGACCAGTTGATCACCGCCATTAAAATGACAATAACGTCAAACTCCTAGCAAACCAACCGTTATCGATAAACGTTAATCAACTGATAAGAATACAAAGTATACCCTGTGAACCTGTAAGAGATTTATTCATGTTATCACACTAACTGTGGAGGACACTAGCTCCAACATCTAGACCTTGCTCTAAGCATTTTGACATCTACGTGCTTGATCAATCGACTACGTAGCTCAGATCCTTCTGGGTTCCCGTCACGTTTTGCATTTGACCGACCAATTTGACCAACTACACCTCAATCAATCTTTCAATCGATTTTAATCCTCTTACGAGGGCAATTTCTTTACATTCGAGTCGAGCTGTCGCTAAAACGTAACTTTATTTCATATCTCGTTTCGTCAACATGTAAGTCTGAGGGTGTTAAATCCCTTCTTTTATTCGTATTTTATTTATTTCATCTAATGTAAGATTCATGTCGGACATATGTCAAAACCCTTTCAAAACTTTTCTTATTTAGTCTTTTCTTTGTATTATAAGTCGTCTTTTATCATAATTTTTCATATATAGATGTTAATCCTTTACTTAGATCCCTAATAGTCAATATTAGTGGGTTTAAGTCTTGTAATTTAATTAATTAAATCACTTTCAGTCGAGGTATAGATTCATAATTAACCACAAACGCAAACGAATACTAACTGATTGCGATTCTGGCTTCACAGCCAGAACCCACCTCTAGAACGAGCGCATAAGGTGTTGCGCCTCTTCCAGAGGGCGCATCATCTGTTGCGCCAATTCTGAGTTGGATTATGTCTCTGAACTTCCTTTATCGTTCCGACGTAGCCTTAATTGTCTAATTAATCAACTATTAATTCTAGTATCGCTGCTAATCTGTTCGTTTAATCTCTAATTCTTTCTTTTCTTGAAACCATTATTTTGGATATATTTCCGACATATATCATGTAAATCGGTTGTAATTTTAATCATTGTATTGTATGATTTGTTTGCCTCTCATATGTAATTCAATCTAAATCCCATTTCGACCTAAATTGATTGCTAAACTACATGTTCACCGACATAATTTAATTCACATGTTAAGGATGAAATTGTGGATGTTGCATAACATGCATATAACCGACTACATATCGAGACCGTAAGAGTTTCCCTAATTGTTAGTAGAGGCCGCTATCGAGGCGGGCAAGATTAGGTGTTTGATTAAAGAACTTCCTAATACATACCCTCACCCCTTACTCCAGATCTCTGTGAACATCCGTGTTCATTGGCATACACGAGAGTCATTATAGACATAGAATGCTAAGGGTAACGAGTTCTTGGTGTTCATGTCATTACTTTGTGTCTTGACATGACATAAAGTATTCGAACGGTTTCAACTTCCCACAAAAGTTGGTGGCGACTCCACAAATGCGTATTTCTACGCTTGTCCCTTGTTTCTCCATCCATGGTTCCCTGTGCACCACGGGTTGGAAAGGATCGCGAGTCCGTGTATCACATACCTTCGTGAACTAGCACTCCTAGGTTTCGCAACAACTGTCTTCTCTTTGGCTTTAGGAGCTTCTTTTCGCAGGTCACTGGCAGCCATGGTATCCTTAGTATTATTATAAACAAGATTTGTTTCGTCAATCCAATCATGGGTTTTGTAGATTTTCCTGCCTTTCGTCGTGTTTCTCAAACTTGAGTGCAAGTCGACACACATTGTCGAACCCATCATAGTTTTGGACCTCCACTCGTTGAGCTAGTTTTGGATTGAGGCCACTAATGAAACGTGTTGTCCTCAACTCTTCTTTCTCCTCTAAGTCACAAACGATGCTCAATTTTTCGAACTCTTTCACGTAATCAGCAACACTCAATTCTTCTTGTGTTAAAGATGTTAACCTTAAGTAATTGTCTTGCTCGTAGTCTCTTGGAAGAAATCGTTGTGTGAGATGCTTTTTAAGTTTCTCCCACGTATCAATTTTAGGCTTCCTGTCCTTCTTTCGTTGCCTCTTTAGATTCTCGTACCACAAAGACGCGTACTTGGTTAATTTTAAGGTAGCAACCTTAAATTGTTTGTGTTCATCATAGTCTTTGTAATCAAATATCCTCTCGGTTTGATGAATCCAATCCATAAACTTTTCAGCATCTAGATCCCCATTAAACATGAGTATGATGGCCTCGATCATCGTTGTTCTTGTTTTTCTTTTTGCCCTTGGGCCGTTTTTACTCCTCGGATTCATCTCGGCTATCCGAGTCACTCCCAATCATCTTTTTTTTTGTTTCTTAGCCAATACTGTGGCTAAATATTTCACGACATAAGAGATCTGACCCCCATCTCCCTACGCATGGCATCCATATCATCTTTCCATGGCTTCTCCGAGCCATTACTGTTTTCAGGCTTGTCCCCCATGACACTAACCTTCCCAAGACAGATTTCTTAAGAAAAAAATCAAAAGCAGAAACTCTGATACCAATTTGATGTAAAATAACTGGTTAGATGAAACAGTACGGAGGACTATTGTTTTGTGAGGGTAAACTAATCGGTTTCTGTATGCAACAGTATGCGGAACTGATGATTTTTGCAGCGGAACTGACTTGTTTAATAGGTAAAACTCGTGAATTTGGAAGGTAACAAAGATAGTAATGTGAATCTCGCTCTTAGCCTCGCAACGATTTGAACTCGAGATACTTGAATCAGTCTCGCAAGGTTGATCAACTTAATTAAACTCGCAAGTCTAATTAAAATAGGGTTCGCAAACCAAAATAATTTTATTGCTCAATTCTAACGTGTAGAATAAGAAACCAATGAGCTCCTATTTATACTACTACAATCAAACTTCTATTCCTAATAAGATAATAACCTACTTACCCAAACTAATTAGGAAATAAATAAGTATAATAATAAAATAACAACTTTAACTAGTATTAGGAAACTAACAAGATTTCCTAACCTTATTCGAAATAAATAAACAAATTAACTAATCCTACACGGTTTTGGAAACCGTGTCTTTTATTCATCATAGGAAACCGTGTATGCTACTCGGCCTAGGAATTTGTACCTCTTGCTCATGCATCAAAATATCTTAGAATACTAAAATACTCATACTAAATTATTGGAACGACATACGCTGATATGTCTAGTTTTTATATGATTTTACTCCCTAATGTAGCTCTAATTTACATGATTATTATTCTTTATTTAGTATATTTGTGAGCTAATTACGTGTTCGAGGTGTATTGCTCGTGTTTGCTACATTTTGTAGGAATCTAAGCATTTAGAGGCTTTTTCCTAGCACATTAGCAAGCACCAAAGTTCACCAAGCTAATGGAAGCAAGATGGACCATGGAAGGATAGTATGGGAAATGACAAGCCCAAGTATGAAGATTTGTGAAATGGGTTGATGTATAAATGAGAAAAAAAAATAAAGCCCAACTTAAGGAGTCCACACAACTCAACATAGGGATGCTCTTTGGATTCTCATGAGATGCCAAATTGTGTAATTAACTGGTAAATTAAGGAGCTTAAAGACGCATCATAGGATTCTTCAAGCATTTAATCGAGTCTTATAGAGAATGAACCTCGATTAATGCAACCCCGATTGGGGTGGTCTGTCCCCGATCGGGGTCAGGGTGATGTGATATTTTTACGTTTCAAGTCCTCTCCCTATATAAAGGAGAGGGACTTCGACACTAGAGATCATCTTTTTCCACGCATCTCCTTATATACTTTTACACATTTCCCATAGAATTCTATTCATAGTTTAGCACAAGTTTCGAGTTTAAGAGTTATTGTGTTGTTTTAAGTTAAGCTTTCTTTAGTTCTCAAACAATTGTTAGTTACATTTCAAGTTATAATTCAATCTTTCCATTCAAGTTATTTGGGTTATTTGTTCTTCATTTTCGAAATCTATTTCTCGTGAGGAAGATTGTTGCCGTATGCCCAGATCTTCTCGTGAGGAATAATTACTTTCACCAGATTCCGAGCCCGAGAAAACCTTTTGTAGAAGACGACGATTTTGGAAAGAAGTAAAAGAAGCCGCTTCTCCCGTGCAAGTTGAAAGTGGTAGAAAGTCTTACTTAGACGATCTGAAACAACTTGAAAAGGAGGAGGTTTCTAGTTCATCATCATCACCACCACCCTCACCAACTAAGAAGATGGTGAAACTTTCCGATCATTCCAAGCCCACCGCAGCTATGCTTCCGGCCGGTATCACCACCACTCAAATTACCGCCCCGGAATTCGAGATCAAACCCGTTGTCATTACCCTTGTGGAGAGGAAGCAATTTGGGGGAAGTGTAACACCTCAATATCCTCTTACTTTAAACATTCCAACTTCATATAAAATAGGATAATGGGTGTGCCACAATGTAATCAAATGTGGTAATAGAACCATGATTTAAAGCAAAAAGGATAAAAGTCCATATGAATAAAAACCAAGGTGATAAAATCCGATTACAACATTCCAGATTTAGCGGAAGAAAATCAAAGTTATAAGTCTCAAAAACCATCAAATGTTTTTAAAGTTCAAACTTCAAATATTCCATGATAGCGCGCTCTCCCTAAGAGTTCTCGACTCTACTTTCCACAAGTACCTGTCATACGATCTGCTCACACCGTTTGTGATCATTGCAGGTCCAATCAAGGACAAAACAAAGAAGAGTCAACAATAATGTTGAGTAAGGTAAACAATCCGAAAAGAAGAATTGGTAAGTTTTAGAATACTAACTGGAATTACATTTTCAAAACAATGTATGAGATATAAGAGTTTTCAATAACAACATGTGGTATTTCATATAATCAATGTTTCCAAACTTTTCGAATCACATTCCTTCCAGTATCTTTTTCATTTGAAAGAAAATATTTCTTTCCATAACTTTCCAACATTTTCAAAACCAGTTCTTCCAATACATTTTCATTTGAAAGAAAACATTTCTTTCGATAAGTTTCCATCATCGGTATACTTGGATAGAGGCCGTATGGAGAGGGTCTCCTCGCCCTAGTCCGGATAAGACGAGGTTCCCCAAACCATGTACTAAATTGTCCAAACATCTCGAGTGTGCACACCCCTCCAAGGGCCAACCCCAAGGAGGAAGATAAGAGGACGGGGTCTCGATCAACTAACCCCCACCAAAAGCTCTGTATAGGAGGTCCCTTATTTGGGACAACCTACCCCTCTACCAAAACCGTTTCAGAACCAATATCAAAACCTTTCTAAACAATTAAATCCATTTCCTTGAAATTAAACATGTCCATAACGTGTACAAAAGATCAAACTGTTTTGGTTTTCAAAACTCTTAAAAATCATAAGTCCTTCATTTCATTTCAATCACGATTCCATAATCAAAAGATTGGACAACATTAATCATCTTTAATATTCATTTCATCACAATAATTCCAACTAATAACAACAATCATTACAAGAATATTAAATATTACAACATTCGGATTAATACTCAATAGTTTAAGAATAGTGTACGGATTAGTGTTTTCCCTTACCTCACAAGGTTGCTTAGGGAGCGGTTACAACGTCTCTTCTACAAATTCCGAGTCTACAATATGTATAAAATATCGATTACTAATGTATCCAAGTCGGTTCTTAACTTTCTTGTTTCACATTACTTGTTTCATACGGTTTCTATTATGTTAAGTTATGTTAACTAACTCATCCCGCTCTATAGTCTATAAATATGATTTAGCATAAGACCAGAATGTATATGAATGATTTATTAATTCATTTATTATTTGGTTTAGTCAATAAGCATACATGCAATGAGATTAATCAAGTTATATTAACCTAACTACCCTTCACAATTTTTCAGTCGGAAACATAAATTATAAATTGTCGTTTCTCTCTCGTTACTAATCATTTTGATAAGTGGTTGGTGGCGTTGGATTCCTTGAGATGTCTTATAACTTTAATATTGAGAGGGCCAAAGCCTAAAAAGGTCTCTAAGTTATACTAATTTACAGTTTAAAAATATCTGTCCAAAAACGAGTCTTAATATGTTATTAGGTGGGAAATGTTTTTAACAAATCGTATTGCCAAGATTCGAAAGTCTAAAGTGCTCTAATTTCCTAGTAGTTTAAGATATTAAAAGGTGGGATCTTAAAAATGTTAATAAGAATAATTTCAAAAGCCTTTTATGAAGATGACAAGTTTTCACTAGTAAAACTATTACACTCATTAATCTCGTTTTTTCCTGATTATAGAACAAACTTGTAAAAATCATAATAAATTAAAAACATCATATTTTAAGGCGTGGTTAGTTTTTGTAGATTCCGTTATGAGTCTAATAACTTTACGTCTTTGTAGGTCGAAGTCTAAAACTGAGGTTAAGATACCCAAAATCATGTTTTTCCAGAATGTGTCGGATTTCGAGACAACAAAAGTAACAATGCATAAATCCGTCTTAACAAAATGAAATAAGTTGATTCCAGAGCCTAACATGCTCTATATTCATTTAAGTTTATTGTGGTAAATGAGCTTGTCTTCATTAATCCTTTAAGTTACATGTTAAGACTCAAAAATTGGGACATGCAGCAGATTCGATTTTTCCAGAATCATGTTTTAGTGTATGATTTTTCATTTACAAACGACACATTAGAATCTGACAAATTTTATATACTAGTTATAGACATGCAGAGGTACTACATATATTATTTTCACACTAAAATAACGAGTTTAAGTTTGATTTGTATTCAGTTCAATATCAACCTACGGATTTTGACACTTTGATGGTTGTTACTTGCTTAGATCTATGCATGCATGAATGGAGACTTGTTTGTTGAAGTTTATAGTTTAAGAAACACGTGAGTATGTGTTGTGAAGATATTGAAAAATAAATAAAATGGTTTTGGATGTTCCTTACATGGTGAAGAACATAAGTTAGGCAAGATCTTCCCCTAAACAAGCTTCTTCTTCTTCCTTTTCTTTTCTCTCTTTCTCCCTCTTACCTCTCTCTAATTTGTGTGTGTATGAGTGAAATTTCAAATCTGGTTGTGTGGTTTAAAATGAGGTCTTAATATTAATTAATTGAGTTTTGAAAGGAGGAAAACAAAAGGAGACATGGGGAGGGGGAAATGACAACACAAGGGGGACACAAATGGGCTAGCAACATCACTTTTGCATGCTTTATTTGTCTAGGCATTTAATATGGGGTTTAGGCATGCTTAGGTTTGTCTCAAATTTCAGATTTGTGAAGCATATGAGACGTGTTTAAGCGACGCAATCTTAATCGCGCGATTGTCTATTACGCGTCCAATCGCTCGACGGTTTTTACCAATTACTAACGTCAAGATTTTATTTGTTCTACCACATTTTTTTTTTATTATGTACGGATTTTATCTTATAGATATATATTTATAATGTTCCACATTAATATTTTATTATTAATTACTTTCCTCAAAGTCGTACCCGATTCCTATCGAAGCGCTAACTATATCGCTACTAGATCTTCCATTCTATCTCTATTGATTTCAGTCTATTAAAATCTTTTATTGCTAATATTATTAATCTTTATTTTTAATTTTTTTATTGATGAAATTTACGGGTATTACAGGAAGTCCTTTGGAGGATCCCAATTAGGGAAATACTTTTCCCTTTCTCTTTGAAGGGAAAGGCAAAACTTTGGATCAATAGCCTTGATCGTACCACCATGGGAGTCACAAATTAGGAGACATTGGCTCTTGCCTTTTATCAAAAGTTTTTTCCACCAGAAAAAACTCAAACTTTGAGGAGCCAAATTACGGGATTCCGTCAACAAACTCTTGAGAGCTTATATGACGCTTGGGAGAGGTACAAGGAGCTCCAAAGGCAATGCCCACATCGTGGGTTGGATGCTTGGTTCCTTGTCATAACATTCTACAATGGGTGTTGTGCTGAATCCTGAAGAATTATTGATTCCGCCAACAATGGGCGGTTTCAAGAATTTAACACGGATATTGCTCATGCCATAATTGAATCCAAGGCGATCCATGATGCCCAATATTTCAATTCTCGGAGTGCACCCATCAAAGAAGGAGAGGATGTTTCGTACACTATCATTTTGAAAAATCAAATCCTTTTGCTTCAAGAAAACTTAGAGGCTCAACATGCGGTTCATCAACTCAATGTTGTGTCTTCTACTAGCCAAATTGTTGTTTGCAAAAGTTGCGGAGGTGCGGGTCATTTCTTAAATCTATGCCAAGCTACTATGGAGGGGGTATGTGCTTTTCAGACTTTTAAGCAAAGTTTTCATCCACCGGGTACCTTTTCCAATACTTACAACCCAAACACAAAATTTCACCCCAACTTGTCTTACAAAAGCAACAATGTGCTCAATACTCAACCGCAACAAAATTTTGTGCCACAACCTCAACAAAATGCCTATGTCCCACAACAAATGTTCAATTTTCCACCGGTCTATCAAAATCAAAATTACCAACAAAGACCACCAATACAAAAC
Source organism: Heliosperma pusillum (assembly GCA_022085475.1). Taxonomy (NCBI): domain Eukaryota; kingdom Viridiplantae; phylum Streptophyta; class Magnoliopsida; order Caryophyllales; family Caryophyllaceae; genus Heliosperma; species Heliosperma pusillum. Next base: position 30,891 of record JAIUZE010070306.1, read on the forward strand.
TCTCAACCAAACCAAATTCCACCACCCCAAAATGTCCAACAAAACAACCTAAACCGTAAACTTGATTTCTTGGTAGTGCAATTGGATAAGACCCAAACGGAAATGTTGGCTCAACTTCAAAAGAATGATCAAAGTCATGGTGCCGCAATCAAAATTCTAGAACAACAAATGGCTCAACTAGTGGTAAGAAAGATGTGGTTATGATAAAGAAGGTGGATGATCCAATTGTGGTTGAGGAAGTCAAAGATGTCGAGGATGCTCCTACAAGGAAGGATGTTGAGACATAAGAGCCGGAAAGAGTCAAAGTGCATTTCCCTCGTAGATTGGCAAAGCATCAAAAGACCACTCAATTCGGTAAATTCATGGAAGTTGTGAAGAACCTTTAGGTAACCGTTCCTTTTACCGAATTAATCACTCAAATTCCGTCTTACGCTAAGTTCATGAAAGACATTTTAAATAAGAAGAGGACTTTTGATAATGTTGAAATTATAGCCTTCACCGCCGAGTGTAGTGCTCTTTTGCAAAACAAGTTCCCTCCTAAGTTAAAAGATCCCGTTAGGTTTTCCATTCCATGCACAATTGGTACCTATCAAATTGATAAAGCTTTATGCGATTTAGGTGCTAGTGTAAGTGTTATTCCGTACTCTATTTGTGCTAAGCTTAATATGGGAGTCTTGAAATGTACTAGTGTCATATTGCAAATGGCGGATCGTTCTATAAAACGCCCTTTGGGAGTTTTGGAGGATGTTCTCGTCAAAGTTGGATAATTCTTTATTCCAGTTGATTTATTGTTCTTGACATGCCCGAGGATGCCCAAATCCCAATTATTTTGGGAAGACCTTTTTTACACGGTAATGGATGTCAAGAATGGTAAAATAACAATGGAAGTGGGT